>JAXGGS010655459.1:8246-18461 GCA_035585475.1 Armandia brevis
AACGTAGGCTTCTCCGATATATGAGGGCAACTCTTCTTCAAGCTCAGCTGCGTTATCTATATAGAGTTTTGATGTGCTTAGACCCACTTATATGCGTCTAGTGCTGTAGTTTCCAATCAAAGGTTGGCGTTACACCTCAATATATCTACAACACCGACAACACGTACGAGTTTAAGCAATGCCATATTATTCTGATATAGACCAACCCATTCTTGGGACTGAAGGAATGTATATTTACAAAAAAAAAATTCAATAGCTATCCCCACCATCACCATAAAAATTACTCTAATATAGCATTATTATAGCTTGCGATTACATTGACACACAGCGCATGTAGCGTGGGCCAAAGCCATTTGGTTGTTGGCTTGATGCTCTACCCCCGATGTGTCTGTTATAGGTCAAATGGCATGTTTATGCTATCATAGCTTCGCACGTATATTTACGTTAAGTGCATGTACACGAACCCATGTGACAGGATGCATTTATGCCGTGTCATTTATCGTCTTTATTATTATTCATCTCTGACATTATACTGATGCAGCAAACTCTGTGTACATTCATGTACATGTACAGGCAATCACAGTGTGTGGTTTTTAGTTTCCTGCAATTACACATAATAATCAAACCTCATTTTTTGTCACTGGATGCGGGTTATTGTTGTCATAGGCACAATTCCTCAACCATTGTTTTATGCAAACCAAGATCATTAAGCACTTGCGTGTACATGTACTAAAGGTTAGGTTTTGTTATAATTTAAGTGCCCGAATCCTATTTCACTTGGTGGGTGATACCTATTAACAATGGTTACTGTAACAGTCCTGGCTAAAATGAAATGTAGCTGTATCTAAATTCAGCCCCATGTTATTTAGACGATGACATAGCAAATTTCATAAAACCAATGTTGACTGTTAAACAATTTAATTATACACAGATAAACATCATTTCCATGACTTTAATTGTTATAGTTTAGATACAGTTTAGTATGATGTCGCAGTTCCCATTGCGCTATGGTCCCAGAGTTTAGTTAATATAAATCATTATGTTTTTAATGAACTTTTTTTCCGATCACGGCTTTCACGCACATTCCTCTGGATTTGATTTGCAGACAGCTGGCTACGTCACTGCAAGAAGACATTTGCAAGCCTGTCAAAACATTAGCAGAAACACAACACAAATCCAGAAAACCAGTAAGTTTAGACTCAAAAGTTGCTTTGGCCGTTTTTTTATATCCTGATCGCCGTGGAGATGCATTGACTGCGTGTGTGGGATTACAAGTGACATTTTAGAAATAACAATATTTTTTTATTCAGATTGAGAGTGTGGTTGACAAAGCTTTAAAAAGTTTACAAGAGAAAAGAGCGGACGAACTGAAGGTATGTAATGCTTTATTTGACTTACACATTGGATATGGGACAACTAATGTGCGATAGATAGCTTTATTAAATTTATATTAAATGGATATTTAGCAAATTCTAAGTTTGGTTTTTGACTTTTTAGTACAAGAAGCTGTCCTTTTCATCGTGCAAAGAGCGAGAGAAGTTATGTGATCAAATATCAAACGCGAAGAGTGGCAAAGGCAAAAACACAAGTGATAAAGACATAGCAAAGGTATTTAGAAATTCTTTCTCATGAAATATAGAAGCCAATAGACACTTATTTATATTGTCTTACTCATATAATTGTGTTACAGCTCGAAAAACAGCTTGTTAAATTGGAGGATGGGATCCGAAAGTCTGAAAAAAATTATTACGATACTAGTCAAAAAGCAGAAACTTGTCGAGAAGACTGGGAAACTGCGGTTTACAAAGTAAGGAGGAAATCCCAAGTTTTTTTAACGCTAATCAGTACATCTTTTGGTGACCAGTATCAAGATATCAAATCTCATCTTACTCCAATTCCATTTCAGGCTTGCTCACAAATGCAGACTCTTGAAGAAGAACGAATAAGTCAAATGCAGGACTTCATGAACAAATACAATAACCATTTATCGATAGTAGGACCCAGTGTGACGCGAGTAAGTTAGTTGTCAAATCAAAGTATCATACATAAAAAAGTTCATCCACAATCACCACTATTGAGTGTGTATGAATTTATAATTACTCCAGTCCTGTGATAAGCTCGGGGATGCTGTACTGAGTATTGACGGTACTTCTGATCTGAGACGAGTTGTAGATCAGAAAGGAACTGGACCAAACCAACCAGAGCAGATACTTCCAGATTACTACGTAAGACAACTGTAAAGACTCCCAACAGATACCAACCGCCTATAATCGCACATCAATTCGTGTTCACTGATAGTCTTCTCAATTCGTACTCTTTTTAGGCAGAGGATCTTCGCAATCATATGAGTTCAGAAAAGAGACGACAGGCGCTGCAGAATTATTTAATAAACATTCAGCAGGATATAGAAAGAGAACTGAAAGCCAAAGAAGGTAACATCTACCGGTGGTCACGTGGAAGTGTTACTCATAATTTCGATACAATAGATTGTAGATATCACATGGGTGCTATAAAAAGTATCTATTTATCCTTTTCCAGGAGTAGAGAAGCTAGTAGAAGTTTATCAGAACAGGCCCTCGTTTGCTGATGCAGATGCTCAAGATGACGCAAGACAAAGACTTTCTCATGTAAGCATTCATACCAGTTGTCAAATCGGATTAAACAAGCATGTTGGCTACAGGCCAACGCATTTAGTCAGAAATACGTAATTAGCTAGGATTGGGCAATATATATGTTAGGAACTAGGCAGTACTTTATATGTTCGATATCTACCAGGTAGTAACACGCTGCAGCTCAAAACAGATGCTATAGATACTATTCATTTTTTTAAAGTACCGGTATGTTTATCCTACTAATAGTTAGCCCTCTGGGAATATATAATGTGTTTTAGGGTAAGTAAAGTTGGAAGTAATTGTCTCACCTCACCACCATAATATATGTGTAGTTCAAATACGAGAGAAACAGAAACTACAGTCTGGATTTTTGGAGATAACTTCATTTTATTTATTATTTTATCCTTGACAGACAAGATACAGCTTTTTAAAGCCAACAGTATGTATGTAGATCTCACAAATAACAACTGCATGTTATATATTACAATGATATTCTATCGATTGTCCATTTCAACGTGATATGATGGCCAGATTTTAGTCATCGAGTGCACTTTTTCGAAGAGTTCGTCAATATACCTTCAAAACGCAAAGCATCCACTGTCCTATTTGTCGGTAGTCTGAAAGTGTTTGCTCCCATTCAATGTCTTCATTGCTCGTCAACAACTCTATAGCCTGTTAAACTTTAAGATCCCAGTTGATAAGTCACATCCCCAGTATCATGCACTGCGAAATCAAATTCAGTTATAAACTTGTGAAAGTCCCAAGTTTTGTTTGTGAATGTGCAATCTTGTATCATTAGGTTGGTGCAATGTTGAATTTCCTTGAAGCCACTCACCATAAAGTAACGTGTGCGATGGCCGAGCTGGATCACCGGCCTAAGCCCCAATCCAAATACGAACAGCACATAGAGCGAACCAAAGACAAATCGGTAACATATTCAATTATTCCGTAGTGCTTAATCAATCATTTTTTCCTCGCGCAATTGAAGTTGAGCTTATCGAGATTTCCATTTCATTTCAGGGTCAAAACATAAGTATTTTACGGTTACCTGCTGCTGCTCGCGATACGTATCATGGTGGAGATGCGAGCACGCATCGACAATCAGGAGATGGCGGACAACCAGATTCCCCCTTCGGTGAGTTTCACATCAAATAACATATGATGTCGTTAAGTTGAATAGCATTTACTTCTTGTTGTCAATTTATTGGTAAACAAATTATTTTTGGTAAATTTCCTTCCTTTTCAATCTGTATAATTTGTGCATGCATGGATTTGTAGAGTTGTTCGTGCAACAGATATCTACTTTGAAAAGTTCTCGTGCCACATCCGCAATAGGTTTCGAATTAAATTTCTTGTCGTACTTGGTGTGATGTTGATATTAAATCCTAACCGTAGTTTGAAACAAACATTTTTTTCACGGTACATATCTGTAGCACTAATCTAGAATGGAAGTGGTAACATGGATGCAGTAGCATCTGTTTTTCAATAGCTTTTACTAACATCCATTTTTCTTTCCAAGCTGCCCTGCACCACATCATAAAACCCCCGTCATACATCTCCACAGTCCTGTTCTCCACAATAATCATGATCATCTAGCTAGGTTTAAATCCGTACCCAATAGCACTTACTAAATACTATCATATAAGAATATATATAAGTATCCTGATATTCCCATCAAATCATCGCAAAAAGGTCATCTTCCAGATACACTTAAGTCCCGTCCCGTAATTTCCTTTAGCTTTTATCATGCTAGTATTAAGCTTCTCGTATTGTTCTGAGATGCTACCGCCCAGTTTCAAGAACATTATAAGATAGTGGTCGTTTTATGAATCCAGTCTGTTAAGATGTATATTTTTAAGATATGATGGCACTCTCGAATATAAGCCCGAGCCTCAACCCCATGGTTATCTTCTTCAACTTCACTTCTTACTTCAGCGAAACATTTATGTTTTTTCTTTTGCATTTATTCCTTTGGCTTTACAGTTTTTATCCATCCTCTCTACTAATATAAGTTTGGTGTATGTCTGTCTAGCACCACCCCCACCTTACCACGCCTCTTGCATGGATAACGCTGTGAATGATAGGCTGAGTAGTATTGCTGCTGGTCAAACTGCAGGTGCTACTGGTGTTAGTGCCACTTCTAAGCCAGTTGTTCCCAAAAAATCCTCGGCAGGTCTAAACCGGGCCAGTGCCTCTGAGACCGCCAGATCCCGCAAATCAGCAGCACCTCCTGGTCCCCCCAGGCAGTCTTACTTCTCAGGTACCTCACACATTGTAACTAAATACAACCGCCTAACACTTGAAATATGTACAATGGTATTGGGCAGACATCTCACTTCAGTCATGTAGTCTTAGATATTTTATTTTCAAATAGTATTTTTTTCATTTATATATAATTTTATTAATCTTAAATAGTTTAAATTATGTGCCATGAAAGCTTGTTAGTTCATAAAAATACAAGGAATTTTTAGCATATGGATACCGGTAGTTGACAGTTTTGTGTAGTACATGTACCGATAACTGATATTACATGAAGCGTAATAAATCACATAGAAATGTTTTTGTATCTAATAATATGACCATTTACAGATGAGGATGAATTTGATAATTACGACCAAGCTCCTTATCAAGTATTAGGACACTGCCGAGCCATATATGATTATACAGGACAACAGTATGATGAACTCACCATTAAACCTGGTATGCTTTAGCTGAATTAAACAACACCGATTTTATGAACCTATCTTTTATGTTCATGTTCATAATTATGGTTGTCGGTGCTAAAGTTTTACTGGATTATTTCTCATCCTAGGTGACATAATTGTTATTTATGATAAACAAGAGGACGGATGGTGGCAAGGTGAGCTGAATGGAAAAGTTGGCATTTTCCCGGCGACATATGTTGAAGACACAAATGAGTCCCATTTATAGGATGCGCATTCCTTGATTTAGTCAATACCGTCGCCAGTAGTTACACATTAACATTATTACAGGTTCTTCCATTGTTAAAATACTTTTTTTGACAGAACTAAAATTATCATAGCCTTGCCATTTAAACTATTTTGCTTCCACGCTTTAGACTTACTCGTATGTGATCACCCTGTTCAAATGTCGTTCATAGAAAAGGTTTGTTACGTAATTTGATAATTTTTTGTAACCATGATGCCCTGTAAATCCATGTAATTGCATTTAATGAGAATTTGGTATTCTCGGTATTAATTATGGTATCCGTAAGTAATAAATGACATATATGTATACCATTAGCCAGCGGCACATCGGTCGGTTTAATGGTATTAATTCATTTAATGTAGATCAGCTTCTATGTAGCTTCGAGTCTCCTTAATGGTCTAGTGTCTCAAATACTATCAGTACACAGTCATCAAATATGATACCATGTTAAGGTCATTATTATCGTAGTGATACAATACTGTACTATTGTGCCATTTGCCACTGTGTAGGACGAAAGGTCTCAAGTAATTATTGTAATATATACATTAAAGGTGTCCTATAATTACGTATTAAAGATATTCACTAACGAGGTGTTGGTTAAACAAATTAGTTTATCTTATCTAGGATATGTGAATACTGTTACTCCTGGTTAAACCATCTCCGTCAGTCCCACTATTACCTAATACATGTACATATGAACTGTGTTTTATCAGTTTTTCTAGTAATCGAAGAGTTTGCGAAACCGTATTAGATTTTATCTACGTATGATAAATGTATTGGTGGGAAATTAAATGATAGACTTACCACTACTAAGCATAGGACATTGTATATGATTGTAAATAGTAAAATGTAATTATCCTATCAATAAAAGTACTGCCTCGCCGAAATAGTTTTTCTCTCTTATATGCCGCGTATGCCTGAAACCCAGTGGGCTGCGTGTAAACCGAACACATTGAAAGTTGATGTATTCAATATTGTCTCTTTTATTAAATGGTTCCAAATATATACTACAAAAAATGACTCTACAAAGGAACGCTGGAGACCAACACTGAACATTCACAAAAAACATCTAGCTTACTCACTAAAATACATCACTGGGATAATATTTTACTGTGAAAATTTTATCAGCGTAGTCTAAACACACGTTTTAAGTTCTACTTACTTAGTAGCAGAACAGTTCAGTGAACAAAATTTTTGTGAAATCACTGTTATGCATAGTTCAGCATTTCATCCTCAAATGAAGACACAGATGATTAGTGTGAGAAGCACTTCTTGATAATCTTTGATATATGAGCTGATACTCTTACAATAAAAAGCATTGAAAAACATTCAGAGCGACACTTTCACATATAATCTTAGGCAGTTTACTAATCTGTATATAGCACACTCGTCTGATTATAATGTAACTCACTGTGGCAGACAAACACACGTTTATATGATAAATAAATATTCAGTTTGCTAAAATAAATACTTTTTAGGCACCATACGCCTGAGAAACGCTGATTTCATTCATACACCACTTCTTCTATTCAACTGCCTACTGGCGAAAGGTATTGATGTTGATTCTTAATTAAAATACTTAGAATGGTAGACACGAGGGAAAGAGACAGAGGGAATCTACTTGATCTCTAAATATGACAGTCGTTAGTTTTCAGTTACAAAGTTATAGTGATACTGGGTATTTTACTTAGTAACGATTGACTAAAATTCTTAAATGACACAATCCTAACAAACGAGAATGAGATATTATACCTCATAATCAAACTCACTTATAACCTATCACATATTCGTACAGACAACAGAATAAACATGGCACCCGAAAGACTCGCTTGGTAAACATTCATGAAAATAAATATACACAATTGAGTAGGCAATAAAAAAAAGTATGAAAAAATTTATAAAAATAAGCATGACTCTAAACGCCCGCATAAAGAGTCTGAGGACGATCCAGGCAAACCATAATGGAAAACATTTCAGTTACTAATATCCTGCTTAATATGTTAATATTTATGAATCAAAGGGTAAAGAGGAGAAAGGTGCGGAGACGAGTTTCAGGAGAGCTATCAGGAAATCACTTATGAGTAAGTAGAGGAGTAAATTGAATTAAATTTTATAAGAACTGACTCCTGCTAAATAGAGACACCTGCCTGCAGGTAGCAGATCCTGATAGACAGTCATGAAATATGTTATATTGTTTAAATTTCACTTTTCCTTACACAGTTCCTGGATTACAAACCCAGTGTATAGCTTTAGTTTGAGTGACACAGTCACGTTATGGTTATATAAAGTAAGTATATGCACGGACAAAATTACTGCACATGCATAAGTTTGCATAGCGCTAAACATCATATTCTACAGTACATAAGGACACCTGACTCGTTTAAGCCACATCTGGCTTAACTATTTATACTCGCATGTGATTTATGGCATTTACAATCGGTTCAAAAAAATCGTAAAGAGTTATAAGCACTATAAATTTTGGCAAAGATACAATTGCGTATTTTCTATAAAATATTACATTTTCCAATGGACCTTAGACGACTTCTCCGTTTCTTCTTCTTCTTTTCTCGCACTTCAACCGGTAGTGTCCTGCAAGAAATAAAGCCACTATTTAAAAACAACAACTAACGTATAAATCAACATAAAATCAACGCGTTGATTTCGATACAAGGTGTAGGGTATAATAAAGTATAATGGAATTTGCATGAAGATAGCACTAGTAATACTACTCACCTAATTACCCGTACTACTTCATGAAAGGCAGCGTCGACGTTAAGTGGGGGATCCTTGGCACTTGTTTCGATATAAGGTATCTGAAAATATCCAAGAAATAAATTCATGTGAAAAGTGCTCCCCATCGATGTATCAGCTGTATCCTCAAATACCATTCATTGTAAATATGTCATCACACTATTGCATTCTATGACTATACATGTACACCACTCGCAGAGTTGAGCATTCAATTTCATGTGCATTATACGCTTACCTTTAGTTCAGTTGCTAATTCTTTTCCTTGTTCTTCTGTGACTTTCCGTAAGTGAACAAGATCAACTTTATTAGCTACTAATATCATTGGGTAGGAATCCCTGAAGTAAGAATGGAACGTATTAACTCTCATTCTGTCTCACAGAGTATATTAACGTACAGGCACAAAGATTGTAAGTATGCCTTAGTTATTTCATTCTAAATTCAATTTGGTAAAATAATTGTTTGTAACAAACAAATTAATCGCAAACCGCACCTGTCTTTCACCCTTAGAATTTGAGTGTAGAAATGTCTAATGTTTTCATAACTTCGTCGGTCTATAACAGAATAAACCAGTAAAAATCCATCTCCTTTCCTCATATATTGTTCTCTCATGGCACTGAACTCTTCTTGACCAGCAGTATCCAATACTAAAGTAAAGGAAACACAAATCATAAATATACATGTATTGAATTCGAGTCTTTCACAAAGCCATTAATTGAGAGGTAACTAAAATCTAGGCTGATCTAGCGGACATTAAGCAGCTGCAAATAACTCAAAGATAATATTCTAAATATGATACATGTAATGAAGAGGAGATTTTGTGGAATATATGTTGATTCAGTACATTTATATATAAGTATGCTAAATACTAGCTTCCATGATTAGAGCATATCCACACTGAGCTGTGAATGTAAACTGATGATCTGTACTGCACTGTTGTCAAATGAAACCATTTGTATCACATTGATGTTATTTGACTGGGCTTAAATTCTTAAGCAGCTGCTTTTCACTATACTCCAGTCAAAAGTGAGCTGTCACTTAGCAACACGTCACCGGTAGCGATCTCAACGTCAGATCACTATAGGCCTACACATCATTCTCTGATGGCGAATTACTTGTTTACACTATTCAGCCTACAGCATTTGATGCTTGAAGAAGCAGAATAAAATACATACCATCTAATATGCACCAGCTCCCATCAATTTCAGTATGCTGTATGTAGGAATCCTCTATCGTTGGGTCATAGTCCTGCACAAACATTTTCTGAAAGAACTGAATTGTCAATGCTGACTTGCCCACACCGCCATCTCCAACCACAACAAGCTTATAAGTAGTCACATTCTCATTAGGAGGATTTTTAGACATGGTGCTGCTCCTGGTCCGTCACAACAATGGAATTCGCAATTTTAAATCACAACTAGGATCCACAAAGCACGGCAAAGTGTGCGACACTAGCGATGAAATGTCGCCAGATATAATGGTGTCAGCTGTTGACAAGTCTCCACAGACAAAATGACCTTCACCCTGGATTAGATCTGAGACGTAAAATCCAGATCTGACGAGTTAAATATCAGAGTTGTCTTCATGTTTTCCTTTCCTCTCGATGCACATGCGATCTACAGTCGATATAGTTCACACTGTCCCCGGAATGTATGATTTCATCCACATAACACGGCTTAATATCGAGAGCAAGAATTTGACGCACTGCATCCAGGCAAAGTTCTTTTATCATTACCTGGAACTGGCAAAATGGCTGCTTTATATATAAATGTATTTTTAGTAACAATCATTGATTGGTTGGTGAGGAGAAGCCGCGTGGTGATTGGATAAAGAGCAGGCTTGACGCACATGTTGCTCTACATGCTGTGTGTATTCACTACAACAATCCAATCCACTTCTAATTTGC
>JAXGGS010657679.1:0-13321 GCA_035585475.1 Armandia brevis
TCATCATTTGTCTCTAGGTGGTCCCCCGCCGCCGGGATCGTATCCACCGGGACAGCCACCCCCACCTGAGGCATACCCACCCGGGGCATACCCCCCTCCACAAGGACAAGGCTACCCCCCTGGGGCTGCACCTCAGTGCTACCCCCCTGGTCCACCTGGGTCCGCACCTCAGGGTTACCCCCCTGGGGAATATGGACCACCCCCACCAATGGGACAGGGCTACCCCCCAGGACCGCCGGGTTCCATGCCTCCTCCTGGGTATGGTCATCCCAGTAAGTGACTAATTTCTACATAATTCTAATGTCGTGATCTCATGGATGATGCTTTTTCATCGTAAAGCACAAATACACAGACATGTACATATTACATATAACTTGTAATCTTTGTGCTTATCATCACAAAGTCTTCATAAACTATCAACGTGAATCCTGGTCTGCACAAACATGTATAGTATAAAGTGGCGATTGGTATTATAATAGACCCGTTCTCAGATCGCGATATACCAGAAGAAAATCCGTATTTTATCCTTAACCAATGGTAGCAGGCGGGCGCTTTTCTTTGCTGATGCTGGGTTGACAATGGGCCCAACGTGTAATTAGCCTTATTGCGTCATATTTGGACATAAAGTCATGGGGACTGAAATAAATGGGATGAGAGAAGGTTCTATAAACTATTTCGACCAGTATTTATCAAGCTAGACACTACTCAAAAGTTTATTTGTAGAAAAAGCCCGCCTCATGCCATATTCTGGAGCCAGATGCAGGACTTCACAGTCCTATACGACCTAACTGAGAATGGGTCTATTGTATATACATGTAATACCAAACCACATATTCTACTAATGCTTTCACTTGTCTAACGTTACAGTGCAGCCAGGATACCAGCCACCTGGAGTGCCAGCGCAACCTGTAATTGTAACACAGCCAACCGTGATAACCACCTCGGTGTGTGGATTCCGTGGCGATGCCGTCCCTACGCAATGTCCACACTGCCATCAACAAGTCGTCACTGTTACCCAGTACGAATCAGGAACCTTTGCAGTTCTGCTCTGTGCGATCGTATGTCTAGTCGGGTAGGTGAATCATTAATTATACACCTATTGAATATGCATATATCTATTTAAGTAAATCCATTTGGATTTCGTAGCAACTGTAACAGTTA
The DNA here is from genome assembly GCA_035585475.1 of Armandia brevis. NCBI lineage: Eukaryota > Metazoa > Annelida > Polychaeta > Opheliidae > Armandia > Armandia brevis. Next base: position 1,162 of record JAXGGS010657679.1, read on the forward strand.
CTGTTCTTAATTAGAAACCTACAGGTATGTCTCTCAAACTATGGCATATCTTGAATGGTCGTCACAGAATCCAATTCTCTATTAGGATACCCGGTTAGCTCCTATCAAGTGGTCTAGATGAATACCATATTAATCAGGCCATTTTTTCGTTTTAGATGTGACTTTGGGTGTTGTTTGATTCCATTCTGTGTCGACGGATGCAAGGATGTAGTTCACAAATGTCCTAACTGTCAGCAGCAGATAGCCAGATGGAATCGCATGTAAATTACTTCAGAAAATCAACATCATCCTACAGCTGAATACCCCGGAGGAGGTAACTTTAGAGTAACTCTAGTATAAGACTGGATGATATATTACCATACAGTGCATGTTATTAACCCTTAGAGTATTAACCATTACAGTAAGTAGTTCTATAAAATAATTAAACTAACATTTAAGAATATGTTCTGATGTAGACCTAACTAGGACTATGTTCTATTCATCTAGTCTATTCTCAGGTTTACATTTCGGGATATTTTTTTTAATGAAGAAATGAAATTGTGATTTGTTCATACCCTTTCATGCTAAGTACTATAATATATTTCAGCATTGGACCAGATTGTAGACGTACGAAAAAGTACACTTTTTGGTTTCCTTTGCTGTAAGATGACTTTGTAATACGTTTTGATCAAATAGGTCGAATCTCCACCGTATTTCTATTGATAAAGATTTGTCCTCAACATATTCAGATTACTGTATTAATGTGTAGGCAGTAGACCTCGTAGGTAGGGCCATATCGCTTCTAACTGGTGATAATACCCCGAAATGGAAAGCAAAAGTATAAAAATGTTGATAATTAGTCATGAACTGTGCAATATACCGGTATACAAATGCTTGCCCTTAACTCTTATTCAGTTTTTTATACGACATCACACTATGTTTTGCCAAAGGGAACCCGATTTTATTCACTAGAATAATTCTTTTGTGCCAACTTGTGTTCAGTATTTGCATTGAAAGTGCTGCAGAAAATCACTTTTCGGGCATCAACGAATCTCTCTGCCATTAGGTAAAATTGTGTTCTAACTGGTACTTGCCCTCTGGTGCATTTATACCAGAACGTTCATACAAATCACCAATGCCGAGCATAAAGTATATACACAGTCACATCATTTAAGTTTATTATGTACACAGTATTATATTTATCATGTTTACGTACATGTACATGCACTTATACTTTCCCGTTTATATCGCTATCGTGTACACAATGAATATCCAAATAGCTGCACTCATGTTTTACTATTTTACTCAAATATGTTTAAAATGTTGCTCATTAAACTAGCATCGAAGAATAAGGTGCATTGCACAAAATGTACCATATGTACCTATCTAGAAATGTTTCAGACTCAGATTATTGTGGAGTTGTCTTTTCAATACTTGTCTGCAAGTACATGTACCCGTAGTTGCTTCCCAATACATTTAAATCCCAGAATTAACATGAGCATAGAATGTTTTAAACTGAAACTCATTAGCGATTCTAAAAATACGAAACAAATCTGTGCATCATTCGCATACTTCAAAAATCTGGTCCTACTCCAATGTCCAGTGCTTATAAGGAATAAACTTGTCTTTGAATGACATTAAACGTACTTTTGTTATATATACAGTACATGTTATTGTTGGAATATATTAAAAATTGATACGTAAATCTGTGTTTCGTTATCCAAACCAAGCCAACGTTTAAAAGTTTAAAGAACTGTATAATCTACTACTTCCATTTCTTTGATCAGTAGTTTTCGACTTCCCTCTATTCAAGCTGCTTGTTTAAGGCGCCCCAGTAGTGTCATTTTATTCCTGTTAGCACAGATCAACATGATCAACAGATATTTTTTTAGATATGTATACAACTTATTTAATATATCAGTTTCCGAGTCCGTTTAATGCCGTGATTATTACCTACGATGGTCGATCAACAAATATGTGTATTACTGTTCTATAAGTGTTTCTCTTAATAACTGCGGAGCTTGGTTTTATTTGCTGATGCATGTGCCACTATCAATGCTCACATGGAGCGTTCTTGCTGCCAATTTGCACCTGGTTCCCTATCTTGAAAACGTATTTGTGGTCTGCTTATGTTCAAGGTCCGACGCCGGAGGTGAATTGCGCTAACACGTAACAATCCGTGGTCTGAGTTCTGATGTTAACGAGACTAAATCCACTGATCACAAATACCCGCGGTGTCTTTCCATCCACCACGTTTTTATTTAGATGTTATCGTTTTGATCAGTGTTTATTGTTGTACAAGTTCGAGGAATGCAAGAATTGAGGCCATGCCATTAAGTCCATGACAGAATTATTCCATGAACACGGAGATTTAGATACCCGGTACCAGTAGTTATCAGGGCCCATGGGTGTGCCTGCCTGAAAAAAGGGACATTGACGCCGCAGAGATGTGTATCTGCAAACTATAGAACGATATCCTACGGGGACAAAGTATACATGGCGGACGCAATATTTCGAGAAGTGCATCTTTGAAATTATAGTAACAGGGAAGAAATTATTTGTCTGCCAACTGAGCCCAATGCCGTAGGAAACTAAGTAAGAACCAACAATCCCTCCAGGCGACAGAACTTTTAATACTTGGAATACGAATTACTATCTTTGATATTACCATTATTGTCTTTTAAATCTATTGTTTATTAAGTTGTTACTCAGCGTTCTGTTTCTGTTGAATAGACATATCATTATATTCCTCAAGTGCTGCTAAAAATACTAGGCTCATTGTGGGAAAACAAATCAGAATAACTTCTGTATATGGATGTTAATTGAATGTAAGCTAAACAATATGTTCTCTTAGTGCCTCGCCAAATGATAATGATTAGTTTATTGTATAAATGTTGCAGACAGACAGATTTATATAATCGTATATCCAGACATTATTATCTCCATGATAAAAACCTATTTATACAAAAAGCTATTTACCGGTAAGGTCCGTTTTAAAGTATGAAAAAACGGATGTCAGTAATTGTTCCTAATTCTTTTTGGGAATGTCACTAATTACGTGGGATAAATTCTCCGCATATTACTTGTTAAAAAGCTTTATGTCCTTGGGCATCGCTGATATACCATGTGTATACGGAGATAGGGGTATTGCTCAGCGTAAAAACTTGTATCATTCTATGTTATGCTTTATTCATTCAAAATCACTGGACCTAAGATACCACATTCCATTGGTGAGATGCCTCATACTGTATAATCATTTAGGGAAGAAATATATCATCCGTAATTGCGTATGATCACCAAAGTTACTCATTTACTTGCATGCATTAATTAAGGTTATTTATTGATAACAAATAACAAAGAGTTAAACTAATACACCCCATATTTGTTTAGCCACGGAAATGTAATGCATGCCTCGGATGCGTCCCACTGAATCAACCGCATCATTGCACATTGTATATTTTTTCTTATTTTCAGGAAATGACGATATGAAGCTGCTGCATCCGCGTGGTAAGTGAGACGGGTGCAGTAATTATATGTAAACGATATAAACGAGTTATTCAGCAAACAAATATAACAATTTGTGCCAATACCCGTCATCTTCATGGAGCTGCAATAAATGAGAGCAATGTGCACATGACGTACATACGGGGGATATGACTGGTGCCGATTAAAGAGCTCCCATCCTTAAGAGTGTATATAATTCTGCTGGTAGAATGTCTGCGACTGCCAATGCAACTTCGTTCACTGCAGAACCGAGTGGAATCGCTGGAATAAAACGGAACCTTAGTGAATATACATTTCTGTAAAATGGTCAATCTCCACTCATAATTATTTATCAAAGCGTCGATTTGTGAAAGACCAACTCAAAATTAATTTTGTTTTGGCATAACGCTGAAATCGGTCTCGAATCGCTATCTCAGTACTTACTGGACAGGCTACGTAGTTTGCAGTGTGCGTTCACCGCTCTCTAGACTGTGGCGTAGGCTAGCACTTGCCGCGGCTGGCTGCAATGATCAGTCACAGTCGCTCGCTCAGCTGATCAGGACGATGAATTCATGTGATTTCTCGTGGCAATTCTACCTTTTTTGTGGTACTTAGTCCGGTGTGCAACTATGCATAGTTTCAGGTTACGATATATTGTTCTAGGACTTTTAATTTACATTCAGAGTGCTTTTTGTCGGACATGTGGTTCGGAGTTTCACGATGATATCACCTCCCGAGCCGTGCTCGCCGACATCGTGGTGGAGGCTCGGGTGCGGAAAGCTCACGAGCTGGTCAACGATTACTATAACGTTACGTTCAATGTAGGTAAAATTCATAAAGGGGCAATCCCAGGACGGGACGGCGGGCAGAAAAGACGGACTATACTAGTGGGTACATTCGGTCCTGAGGATAAGGAACTATGTATCACACCCGTAGATAGTGGATCTCAGCTACTCCTGTTCCTCAACCCTTCACGTGATGGGCGATTCTATAAACTGGCTGGATTCCCGACAGTCGCAGATAAACGTATGAAAAATGCGATACGTAAGGGAGTGTGTAAAAAATGTGGTGAGTTCTGCTTTTATATTAGCATGCGTCCATGAAAGATTGTGTGGATATGTGCTCTGCTAGCAGTGCATGTCTTCCTGCCTGTAGCGAGCCCGAGTTGTCTCCTGCTGCTAGCATGCTGCTGGAGCTCCGTGCGTAACATGTACTCTATGTCTGTCACCTATCTCAGGCTAAAATCTATAATATCTGTCATCCCTCCCTGTGCATGCATGCTGACCCAGCCATGTAACGCCTGCCTGTTTACCAGATTTCCCCAACACTGTCAGTGAAACACTCGATTTACCGACCGCCCCCCTCTCCCGCTTCGTTAATATGGTGTCATTTATTACTATACGATACACTAGTAAATATACCACAGGATTACACTAGAAACATCCTGTCAAATACTAACACTCGGAAACGCTAAGTTTGCCTGTGTTTTATTTGACAGCTGCCAAAGATGTTTGAGTGCATTTCTTATTGTCAGATTTGAACAATTAGCTACAGTTTAGTATCTGCTAGAGCTCCCGAGGCTCCTCATCAATCTAGGTTTAGCCAGATATAAACCGCCCATGTGTTTATGATATAACATACGGCGCGAACATGTCGTGTATATTAGACATATACACCTAGTATAAGTACGTCTATTGTACACATTGTATGACATTATATCTCTCCACCTTTAACTGTGCATGCTATTGACTTTCAAAAACATTTAATAGGTGACAAAGTCATGGCAAACGCAGGCCCACTTACAAAGTGCACGCGGTTTTATGTGAAGGCGTATGTTTGCTATTGTACTATGAAGGTTAAGCAATGCACTTTTTATACAGAGATAGTACTCTAATCTTAGTGACTTGCTTGAATACTCGCGTATTATGCTTCAATATGTTACATGTATTTCAGGAAATAAACTACTTCCACCTTATGTACAACATTTCCTCAATGAATTCTCAGGTACAATGTTGGTATTGTATTCATTTGGGGGTATTTGCTCATCACAACTACGTGTTCGGTTCAAAAATTCCAGCCCAATAAAATTCTAACCATCCCACGCATAGCTATAGTAGTCATCATAAAACACGACGCGCCTCTTAAATAAAGTTACCTGTTATACCCGTGTTCAGGAGATCTAAATTTGAGAATATCATACGATGTCGCTGTATATATCATATGATTTTTCGTACGGATATTCATCAGTGATATATAAATAAAAACAAAGACAACTCATAAGCCCAGCTGGCGTATATGACAGAGTAGAGGTCATATTTATGAGCCCTTAACCCGCCCTTTGGCTGTTAGCCCGGATTCAGGTATCAACACACTTTAATAATGAATGTGTGGAGCACGACTAGTCATCGCCACAGCCAACATCTAACATCATATTTGGCGAAGCTCCTTTGAACTATTGCTATAGTATACGTATGTAGCCCGCCAGTTTAGCAATGATATAGTACCTGAGTAACCCTTATAATCACGTCATCATTAAAGTTTCATGGGCGTAGTAACTCGGTTATATCACACTATTTTAGGGTTTGAATCAGCATGCGTAATCTCTGTAGCCCCGAGCTATGCTGAGAAATACGTCTGTCACAGCCAACTGATAGTGGTATATTATACGATGCCTAACACAAGAATAACAAATTAATTAGTGTTTGGTCAGAGCGAGGATGGAGTAAATAATAGTTGTGGGTCAGTGTTTGTGAATAGCTGTGGTAATAATTATCAGGCGAGCTTGCCTGTCTCTAGCTCCTTCTACAAGTGTCAGCGGTAGCCACACGTCTACCCTGTAACCCCCATCACAATAACCCTCCCTTCTATACAATTCCTCAATATTTAATAGCGGGATCTCACCATAGTCTTCGGCACTGCAGCTCAGCCCCAAAAGCCTGATCGTTACTTATTAATTGAATTGATCAGTTTTGCCTCAGTAGATCGATATATTACAGGTAGATGTGTGGAGCTCGTGCATGTATTTATGATCGTGTGACTCAGTACACGGGCTAGATACATGTTCTGTACCGTACATGATTATTGTACATCAGCCCTTTCACTTGGAATATTAATCAATTATAAAAGTACCTGTAAACGTGTTTGATTAAGTTTATTCACACTAACAGGTAATGGTTTACACACAGAGTGCGTCCTTGGTTTAAGCGTGTATGCGCCAAGCTTATGCATTACTTAACGATCTCCCTACACAATATTGAATACCTGTCTATGTGAAAATGTGTGCGTGTATGAAACTCGCATATGAATCCCAATTGACAAGCTTTCCCTGTACGATCAGGTGCGTGTAAAAAACGCCGTATTATCTAGTCGCTCTGTGCTGGTATTTGTGATACTGTGATTATAAAATTAGGAGCTGATCAATCCCGACTCGCCTCGCCAGCCTCCAGTGCCACTGAAGTTTGATTAGCCCGGCTTTTTCCTGAGCTAACAAGCCTAAGCAGCCAACTAATTTAGCTTCCTGTTGGTTAGAAGCGGCTATTGAGCGTCGGCTTACCTGCTCTACCTATACACGGGTAATGAATGAAGTGTGTGGAATATGATATTTATTATTGTTACTTGTGTACCTCATTCTCAATTTATACCTTGTTAACTAGGGTGAATAGTTTTCAATGTCTTGTTGAAGCCTCTCTCTAGATGATGATGTTGTTATGGCTCCTGTCAAAGCTATCGATTCGCCGTGGCTCTTGCCGAGGGATCAATTGACAGCTAGTGCAAAGGTAATCGGAACACAAAAATGGGTGAACTCGGGTAAAGCCCGGCGAGCTCATCCAATTAGTGACACCCACTGAGTTTGTCCAGCTTTAAAACAAATGGATATCGATGGTAACGGTTATTCTGTGTTAACTTGGCTCTGCCAGGAATCGCTGGATGCATTTCAACACATTTATCGATTACTGGTATACTTGAAGCGCGATGCCCCTCTAGCAAAGATTAAATGGATCCGGTTGCTATCGGCAGCACTGACTGTCCACTGTATGTACATGTATAAATATAAATGTACATGTACCCTAGGCCCGCTATATTACGCGTATAGCGGCGCTTACTTAAAAAAATCCGCAATATGTCGAGTTGCTGTGCACTCATATTAGTGATATTTGACCCGTAATATAGAGGACCAAAGATTAAATTATGGAACATGGGAGACCCACGTTTTATTGGGGATCCTGTGTGCCATGTACATGTATATGGTTTATGTTTTCACCCTGTCGGTATTGCGTGCAAGGATAAGTTAATACTCTTAGCATTAGGTAATGGGAAATTAATTTGGGTAATTTTCTCAAAGTCATCCATCATAATCGAAATTACGTGGGCAATTATTAGTACACAACTATTATAGCCAATTAGGCCTTGGATCATGTTTCATGCGGCTAATAATTATGACAGTTTAGAAGGAAGATATTACCTCATAGATAGACTATTTCACCACAACGATGATATTGCCACCCACAATTCACTTCGGTTTGAAATCCGAAGCTACCGACCGCAGAATTCTTATCATTCAGCAATTAAAGTCCTAGATAATCGATAACCATGTGGGCGATGAAGAGCCAAAAGTCCAGAATAATACTCGAAATGTTTGTCATAACTTAAGATTACAATCATTCCTTGTTACTAAAAGTTCAGTATTTAGGACAACATTAAAACCCACGCGTGTTTGGATATGCCGAGCACAATTATAGTTTTTTATTTGTATGTGGGAGGTAAGAATACATAGAGAGATACTCGCGTTAGCCTGACATGAGATTGTTTAAGCGGCTAACCCCCTGACAAGGCTCGGACTAGGTACCTCGGCATATAGGTTGTTAGAAAGCTGCAGCCGACTACAAGCGAGATATCTGCTTGCTTACCCATTTACTCTCATATCTACTGCCTGTTTCTCTCTCCAAACACACAGACTGACATGGTGTTGATCACTTCTCGTCTTACTGTCTCTCTTCAGTACGGCTTATTTATCACACTTTCATACGAGATTTTCTGAGATAAAGCAGCAGCACATGACCATACTTAAAGATATTGAACCATATCAATATAAATTCTAGAGAAAATATTGTGAATATTTACTCTCACCTGCTAGTGTAAACAGTGTATGGCAAGGAAGTTAGGTTTGGTGGTTGACATCGGTGTTTGTATTCAAGACAAGTAAGCTCTGAGAAAACTGTGTGACAGAAATAATGTATAGGAAATGGAGGATGGATGTGGCCACTTAGAAGGGGCTGTTGATACCGCCTGACTTGCAATGTCTTGCCTCCGGCTTGCATACTAGGAGCTGCTGAGACGAGCAATAAGATTGTTTTTTAACAAGTGTCACGTTTATTCACGGTTTCACAGTAACACGAGCGGTATTTACATCTTAGCGGGTTTTCTCCCCAAAACTGAGGATGAGATCCAATCACTATACAACCCTACATGCATCCTTGTCCATCTTAATTCTGGTCTGTGGCTTGATTAAAGGCACCGGGGGTCAGAGGTCAGCCACAAACGCGCCCGTGTCATATAAAACAGGGACAAGTGAAGGACAGAACAGTTGGAAATTACTGGAGTTAATCCGTCCACAATATCCTTGTAAATCCAGGAAACTCAGTGTGACTCAACCTGGATAGAAAACACAATTTTTTCTGCTATTTCGCTGGGGTTTGGGTGATTTTTTAGGAAGAGTGTTGGTGTTGGTTTATGAGTGTGTACCGATACGCTCACTGATGCAGACAGCCACGGTTACACCACCTGTCCTCGTCTCACCAACTCATCCTCGTCTGCAGCAGCTCTACCTGTCCTCAACCACAAAATATAAACATAAAAAACTGCTCAGGTGTTCCCCGTGTAAGTCACATACTCCGACAAGCTGCACCGGTGTCCGAGCACGGAGATAAAACTTCAGTGGCTCTAACTTGCTTCTGCTGGTGTTTGAGGGGATGTGATTATTTGTAGGATGCGGGAGGTTTGCTGTTTTCTGTGCAGCAGACGGGCACTGACAGTTTAAATAGTCAGTGCGCAATGTTAGTTAGTTATCGTCAGGGTTTGTGTGAGATGTTCCACAGGTGCACCCCTCTGACGCATATCATAGTAGAGCAAGTTGTACGTGGTAGTAGAGCACATTTTAAAATAGTACCCAACTTCTAGGAACGTCTAATTTTTTTGTGTCGCCTTGAAAATATCACTGATGTTTATATGCGGTTGGTGGTTTCTGTACTCTTCTCTAGACAGATTTGCACATTAAGTCCCGACACAATGACAACCACTTTAAAAAGACCTCCTTAGAACTTGGCGAGTTTTGCAGTTCCGAGGCATTGCCAGTTCTTTTGTGTAAAATGTCACATATTTGTCTGAGCTTCCGCCATGAAATATGGGAAAACTGTACATTCTCAGCGGTTTGTAGTCGGCGTTTGACCCACCGTTAATGTTTATTCATCACAAAATACCCTATTACTCAAGTTTGTTCCACAACTATTCCTTTTACCGAATATTTTATCGATTTTACACGCATATTTTACATTGAAACCAATTTAGCTATCGAGCTGTCAATGGAAGATACCAAAATCATTCTGAGAGGGACGCTTTGGGGACAGAAAGCCCCCTCTCCTACCACCATGTCTGATTAGAGTTATCGGGGCTAGTTTATTATTATTAATCTTGTTCATTCACCCGTTTAATTGAACAAGTATTGTTTGAATAGCCACACCCATGCTTAAACTGGAGTATGAACCCTTCTCCGCCCAATATAAGGCCTTGAAGCAATGAATTTAAATGAGAACCACATTTTGTTCTGTCACATCCGCTTCGCCCCGCCATCTTTATAGCAGACATCTTACATCATACTATCTCACAGTGTAATGACGCTACCGATAACCTTTTAAAAGTTTTATTCTATTTTTTTGTTTCATACTAACCAGATACAGTTAAAGATGCTTTTTTCCTTCATTGTTTAAAGTTAAGGAAGACGTGCCCATGTCCTGTCTCACGCAGACTGGAGATTAACTGCTTTTGGCGTCTTTAGCCTAAGTTGACAGCGGTTTAGGTTTCTTAAAACATGCTTTCAGTTGTCAATAGCGTGACATTGTTATTTAAGCACTTTGATGTGGTTTAGCACCACATGACCTCTCATTCGAATACATATCATCTTCTATTTTGAACTTTTAAACTTCGATGTATTATTGAACATTTTACTGGTATCTGATATAAATATGCACCACATGAATGTATGATTGGCATATACCGTAATATGGTAGATATTACCAGCGTTGAATCCAATGCCAGTACCATGGTAATCTTTTATCAGGAACTCTTCTCGTGTTTCTGTTCTCCTGAGGTTCTCACCACAAAATTGTAAAAACTTGTTAGCCCAGATGATGAGCCCAAAGACCGCACAATGTAAGTTTTAATGCCACCAACACAGAGTTGTGCTACTGGGTACCATCAGGGGACAGGCCCCATGCTAACTGACAGATGATAGACCAAGCTTATCTTTTCTATTCCATTTTTCTGATCCTTTAATTGGCGTACCGTTTATTTGTAATGAATTAGGGTACAGAGGTTTGGTAAGCTATGCTGAAACCACATGTGATGTCTGCTTTCTCTCTACATACAACCGCTTTTCCCATCACAAGTTCTCCACATTTTTATGATAGTAATGTGCATATAAACGGAGTTGATCATGCAAAAAGTAGATTAAAACAAAGATAAGTATGAGAGGTTTATGTTGTCAACTGTAAGGTTTATGCCGGTGGTTTCTGGTGTTAGTCAGGTCAGTGCCATATACACGAGTAAGGCGCAGTAATTACAGTCTATAGGCCCGAGTCGGTAGGCACATATCAGACGATTAGGGTTGTAGGCCTCAGTTTCTAGGTTCGACACAACTCCGTGGGCCCCCTTTTGCAAGCCCAGTCCTATAGGCCCGGGTTTATAGACCCGGGTTTACAGGTTCTCACGTGGGTCAGAAAAGAGCCGAGCCCAGAGTGGCGATTGTCAGTAAACAAAATCTGACAGTTCAACAGACGATTTGATGTAGACGTCAAAAGATGATGAGTGGAGCCTTTTGGTCAATACACAAAGTGATTAGCCGGTTTTTCCTCCGTTTAGCCACCACCCGGGCTAGATTAACTGCCAGATCAAGATTAGATTTGCACTTTGTGCTCCGCGCAGACTAAATCATCGCTCTTAACAAATTTGGTGCCGTCTCCTGTCTGTAAGAGTTGGCGATGTTAGTTTATTGCGCAGAAGAAAACTGGTGTATGTAGTGCCAGTTTACAGGGTAATTCAACAATCTTGTTTGGTAAACGCCGAGCTTACAGATTTAAACATGGGAGCACCTGAGGAAGGTTTTTATCCGGACACACCATTGGTATCGGTTACCTGCGACCTGCATGTCCTCCCTCCAGCAGCTCTGGGTATTGTGCCCGCCCGTTTATGTCGTCATCAGTTTCACGCTCTCGTTGGTTCTCGCTGTTTCTCGCCATTTACCTGGCTCTCAGCACCCTCGTTGATTGATCGTCTGCTGGTTGTAGTTGCTCCTCAGCCTGATATTTTATATTCATGTATCAGAACGTCCAACTCAGGTTATGTTATTGATAGATATAAAGTTTAGCGTCAGAGTAGCGAGAGTCAGAGGAGGTAACCACGGTAACCACGGGAACGCTCAGCTCAC
>JAXGGS010658790.1:3245-27405 GCA_035585475.1 Armandia brevis
CCATATTGATTTACACCGGTCGTCGTCGTCATGCCGTGCGTGTGAAATATAAAACCCCAGGGCGACCCCCGGCTAGTGTGATGTATGAAGCCTTTGTCTGCAGATGGAGAACGGAATTGAAACATCTCAAGCAGATGAGGCAGGTGATCACAATCGAGGCACCGGGATTTTTCCCCCGTTTGAAAGCCCACGCGTTACCCCGCTTTCTGGCGATTCAAAAATACAAAATTAAGCGCATCCTACTCGGGATTATGGGAAGCTGGACGACGCTTTCAGCAATGATGTTAGTGAAGACGAGGAGAGCCTCGGCTCAGACGCTGTTATTGTCGTGGCGATGATTACCGCCGGTAAAAGGACGGCCGCCTCGGTTCGGGGAGGATCACCTGTGGAAGCCGTACACGTAGCCGGTAATCAGGCTCGTGTCTGGGGAAGAGCCCGAGTTAATGGAACAAGAGCACGAGAGCTCGCACAAAAGCGGAGCATGACCCTCGCCAGGACAAGAGCTTTGCCTTCAAAACCGGGTGGGCGTTCCGTTTCGTGAGCGATCCGAACTGTTACACTTGTAAACGTGAAATGTGAGTCGCGATTATTTCTATGCGAATAATACCTGAAGATCATGATTCGCTGATACACTATCAATCCATATAGATGTGTAAAACATAGTCTTGTAGACTTACGAACACGATAAAATTAAAAATGAATTGAAATGGAGTAAGCGAGATATGAATTGCTGTTGACTGTGCGTCTCATTATCGGATTTATCAGTCTTGCATGATTGCAAAGCCAAAATGCTAAAAATCGCAAGGGAGTGTAGATTTACTTTTGCTATGATTAGTTTCGGGTGAAATTATCTAATTATCTGACCGATTTTATTTCCAAGCGAGATGTTTGAGCGGAATTACGGTACCAAATGAGTTAGGCAATGAGTCAACACTTAATGAATTATCTACAGGTTCATGCATTTTTCAAAATAAATCACATTCGGAGCAGGAATCGGTGTTGAATATACTCACTTCCTTGAGATGCGGATATCATTAAAAACACAAGACTTTTCATACAATTATACTCTCATTTAATGTGACTTTAAGTGGGCCAACTAAACGTACAATATTTTTATAATGAATATGCGTTGCTATTATGAATAAATCACAAGAACGGTGAAGTTTCACGTGTATGGCACGGCATTCTAGCAATGTTATTCCTTTCCAATATTAAATTTCGTCCGGTGTCATATATCATCTAAGGCAGATAGAAACGTTACAAATAACGATACAGAAAACGGTTATATTATGCTCATATTCCGCGAAATCGATTGGCATGAATCGATGGTGAATAATGCCTTATCATTGGCTAAGGAACAGCTTTGCAGAATCGCCCGCTAAGAATGATACACTTAATATTACACACCTTCATCGTCGTCACGTACGTCAAAAGAGCATTATACATGCAACAAAACCAACTTACTCGCAAAATCGTAATATCAACAACAATGTACAAAAATCGGAAACTCATGGTAAAGACGTTACATGTGGACATGCACAGGCATGTTGTCTAAAATGTTACATTATTTACATATAAATGTGCTTCTAGCAACAGGTTCTAAACTTCACAAAACAGATTCCAGACGTCGGAATCGATAATTTCAACAATAAAACAGGTCATAGTCAGTTCAATACACGTAATCACATAGCGTATATGTCTAAGTTAGAATAATCAGCAAATAATATCAATTGTTGCCTCTAACAATGAAACGTTGATGACGTATGATTTATAAGTACAATATAGTGTATGTTATTTGGGCGCCGGGATAAACTGAAGCATGCACTGAGTACACGGGCTGCAACAGAAAAGTTGAATAAGACAAATGTTGTACGCAAAGCAAGTTTTATACACCGATGGCAGTGACATTATATGAAATTAAATAATGCCCAACCACAATACTGAAACAAGGAGACACCACTTAGTTATGGTAAAACGATAATTCAATTTAAGAGTTTTAAAACTAAAATATACACCTTGTAAAAGTAATACACTGTTATGTATGCGACATCAACTATTACATTTGACAATTTATAATTTCTGATAGATTATGAACAGCAGTAAAATACAAAACTCAGATGCTTCACGAAACACACTTTGTTTATGAATTGACTCGAGATAATACCTGCGCAATATATCTAAAAGCTATGTTAACACAATGCGTCAGAAAAGGCACGTCATTTACCAAGCATTACATTATGAATTTAGATATACATATACAATCTATTGTTACTATGAGGGAAATGAAAGAGTATGTATCATCCATAAATTAATTCCCGACTAAACGCTAAGAAAGTGTTTATATTTGTTGTATTGAATCATGACAGTATGTTTACAAGCTAACTAAAGCCAAGTATAATGCAGTGGCATCAGCAGTTATTGTGATATTTCAATTAAGGGAATCTCAGGGAGAGGTAACTGCCAGGTGAAAAGTGCGTTTTGTATTGGTGGGGCGTTGTTTGTAAGATGTAGAAGTAAACGTGTTTCAGTGATGATTTTTCGCTGTTCTTGTACTTTCATTAATCAACCGTGTCGAGCCAATGGCTCTTTTGAAAATAATTTATGAATGAAATTAGCGCCTGCAAGTAACGAAACTCGTGACGTAGGCTACTCGACTACTGGTAGGAGGAAATGTTATCAATATGAAGGCGGAACCAGCTCTGATAAAACATTAACGACCAGAGCGATTAGAGTGTTACTACATCACATACATGTATGCCTTTTGGCTTATGCCAAATGTCGTAGAATCAGAAAATAAAAAAACTTGAATGTTATCAATGGATTATAAATGGGTTGGACCAATAGCGCGACTCCTCAATTAACTCATGGAATGATGAAAGTAACTAGAACATAAACGTGTACGAGAGCTCAACGGAGTTTTCAGTCAGGACTTTCTGGACAGAACAGAGGATGCAATCCAGTGGTAATTTAGAACGCAATACAACGTACTCGGTGGTAGTCTGCGGGCGATGTAAAAAAGGAAGGTTCATTAGAGTGAACTTGCAACCGATATCGCTTTAAATCTATAACAAACTAAGTAACTCAAATCAAAGGCGAATGAAAAGAATGAGACTCTGGCTCTCACGACGAATCTTCAAATTTAAAGGTTGAACATACACGAAAGAACACAAGCTGGTGGGCGATGAGCAATATTTATGCTGTACACAGTAACTGTGACGTACCATGAGGCCAAACTCGCTTTTACTTTCCCGTGTTAAAGATAAAAACTATTACAATACCGGTAACTAACACAGTCACGTCTTAAAGCAAACACATGTGTACATGTAAAGAATAATTCAGTCCCTACAAAAAGTAGACATATACTTACTATCTTCTGGGGGTTAATCATGACATGTTTCCTGAATTGAGTCTACTTCTTGAAACACTATAATTGACACCAGCAATTCTAAATACATTTGTATAATTAAATGACAGATTAGGATACAATCGACGTAGAACCTTGCAATAACATACAATGAGAGTAGGTTATGATTAAGTCATAACCATTAAAACCCTAATAACGCACACAATTTAACACTATAACAGTAAATGTGTAATGTATATATGCGATGATATTCACCAGTAACAACATATTGTTCTGAACAAAGAAAAACTGAAACCAACAAACAATCATTACGATAATATCGTACCAGCGTGATTTTAGATAAATTCAAATTTACTGAAATCAATTTGACAGCATTGGCTCAACAGATGAACTCTAAGTACGCCGAGAACGCCGAAAAGGGAAAAATAGAGAGGCGGTGGACACCAAATACCAGTGCATTTTCTCAACAGCAACATCAACAACAACAAGTATTCAAGGAACTCAGTGAATTGTAACACACAAGGTACAATGTGTAAGACAGGCGGTCATCACAGACCGCCATTGGCTAAATGTGGTACTTAGTATCAGTGTTTGAATCACATAATGAGGGATTATTTGCGTAAAGATTTTATCTTCTACATTCAACAGAATGTGTTCTCATTAACATATTATATACGTATACATGTACATGTATATATATACCGGTAATCATTAGTCTTCTTCTTTGAAACATTATGCAGACTGCTTCCATTAAGTAATTGAATGTGTTATTGAAAACTCCATTGTAACTCATACTACGCTCCACCAGAGTTGATCCACCACGGAACAATACGTGTGTTAATCTTGTCTAGCAGACACATTTTACACCAAACAGATGGCAGAATCTTATGGGGGAATTAACAATGCTGATTCTAATACGGGGCAGCGTGAAACAGAAACTCAATTATCCTGGCGTTAATTAGTGCAAACGTACATACGCAATAAAACGTACAATGCAATGACATGAAATTATACGGGATGACTGAAAGGTAAATCCATTGTCAATCAGGGATCTCACCACGAATTCATACTAATTTAAACACAAAAATACCAATTATACAGAACCCAAACAACGTGCGACTACGATTTTTGATTCAATTAATGATAATGTTCAGCAGCAAAAACTCATATTAGAAGGAGTAACCCAGGGTCTGATCTGAATGATATTTAACCTTGGAGAATCGTAAAATAGACGGATATGTACACACCACGTACGTTTTTAACCTGCGCATGCAGAAGGTACTCACTTGCGTGAAAAGTGTATATCATATTAATATACTAAGTTGTAAGGCGTCTTTATAGTATGTACATGTGATTAAACACGCAAGGTATAATCAAATATGTATATACATGTTATAATATGCTGACATTAATGTGGCAAGAATTGAGTAAATGAGCAAGCAGGGCACATCAACATTTAGTGGCTCTTGAGTGATATACGTGAACTCAACAACATATCGGGGTTACATGGGTACCGGCTTTACATTATGTACATATACACAAAATTACTTCGTATCATAAATTATGATAAAAGTTCAAGTAGTCGAGTCATCCTTGCATCACACGCACCAGGATTGTACACATTTCCTAAGATATACATTGACATACATAAAATAGGCCTATTCTCATTCAAGGCAACCATCCATCTACATATGGTCAAGACGTTGCTATGTGATAACCACATCGTCTTTGAATCCATCATGGTAATCAAGCTACAATTCATTCATTTAGAAAATTTTGTCCTATTTCATCGGTTTTCAGTTGGTAGCTCATGGTCAATTTCAACAGAAGTTCACTTGAATTTGACTTGTCCTTTTGCCAGCAAAATGATTAACATTGAAGCCATTCGACTCTACACGTCCGTTATTGTTATTTAGAAATTATGCTGCCTTGTGACGTCACGTTTTTCGCGATAAAAAGCTCCCGCCCAGATAGATGGCAGATGATAAAAGTAAGGACAACTGCACACGGTGACAGTAAGGGTGGACACATGGAAACTCGGGAGCCCAGATTTCCGCACGTTTGAGCCAATATAGTCTATTATGTAGAGCACTCTCTTCTAGCTAACCACCACGCGGTGACTCTCAATCTACGCGCTGCACGTGATAATCGTGCCCGATCCGAAATGACATACCGGAAATTATATTTTCTTGACGAGTGTCACGGTTCACTCCTGCTACAGCAGAGGCTAGGGCATGATGTCACAAGGTACACGCGGTACACGCACATTTGGTTTCGTACATTTCCTAATCTGTGTCGCGCCGCTGAGAGACGCAAGTGTTAAAAGTTGCACACATATGCGTTAGCATCGAGTTTTCCTCCACTGTACTGCGCGACACGCTAGCCGTCTTGTTCCCGATCTGGAATCAGTCTTATCATCCACTCTATTTGAGGGGAGCCTGCGCAGTCGGTGATTTTTTTACGGTGGCCGCATTTTGACCTCGTCTGTGTCAAACATTGTCGACTTGAGGCCGTATCTTCCACGGGCTCACGCCGTATATCATAAACTCTTTTCTTATATCTGCACGCGCGGGCACGTAAACGTACGGATTTCCCATCTCGCTCACCGTTTCAGTTCCTGAACACTGAGTTATGTATTTCATCGCACGCACGACGACGCATGTATAATCTACATCTATACAGGGACTATATTTAGAGCGGAGATCACCGAGGACAAATGTCAACCCTATGTCTGTAAGGGGTTGTTGAACTGATCGACACCTGACGTCGAGCCAGTCATGTCCTGCGGCGGGGGCGGCTCGCTGAAATTAAAATCCAACGTGTCGTCGAAACTCAGTTCATGTTTTATAATTTCATTGACGTCACAGTCGAGCTCGGCGGGCTTCATGTCGTAGTTCATCAGCTCCAGATCGCTGGGAAGTCTCGGGAGGCCCCCGAGACCCCCGCCGTGTCCCTGTCCGGAGTTCGCGCCGAGAGACATGTGGTTCCCCCCGTGCGTCATGGCCAGTTGAGTTAGATGGTGGTTGGTAATGCCGTGCAGTTGACTAAGCTGCTGCATTTGTTGAAGCTGTTGTTGCTGATGTTGTTGTTGTTGCTGTTGAGCTAGCCGAGCCTGCAAGGCTTGTTTCTTTGTCAGGGCTTGACGAAGCAGAGAGCTCGACATGCCGAGTATCTGCTGCTGACGGGAAAGTTGTGAGTTGCTGGCGATGGGCGACGACTGCTGTTGCTGCTGCTGCTGTTGGAAAGCTCCTCCCCCGCTGCTAAACGTCCTCGGCGTCGAGTCGGCCATCATCGCGTCGTTGTCCGAGGCGAGAAGCTCCGACAGAGTTTGCGCCATGAACCGAGGCTGACCGGGCTGCGCCGGCCCCTGCTGACCGCCGTGATTGAGACCGTTGCGCATCGACATGCTCGACATGTTGCCCGACGAGATGCTCTGGTGGCTGTTGTTCACCGTCACCGGGCTCTCCAGCATCGCACCGAGCGTGCTCATCACCCCCGTGTCCATCGTCGTCTGCTGGTTCATCACATTCTCGCACATGTTGTTACCCTGCCCCATGTTCGCCGGCCCGAGCGACATGTTCTGGCGGACGTTCATCACCCCCTGCCCCATGCCGCTCTGCTGTCCCAGCTGCGTCAGGTTGTTGGGGCTGAGCTGCTGCTGCTGACCCTGGCCCCCTTGCGGTGACCTCCGGCGGCTGTCCTGATAGGGCGGCGGCGCGGGCAGGAACCCGTCCGTCCCCTGGAAGTTATTGTTGGGCGAGAGCTGCGGCTGGAGCGGACTGGAGTTGGACATGGAGAGCGAGGTGGAACTGTTCATGCTCATACCGCCGTCGTTGGTGCTCGGGTCGGACGACAGGTTGTTCATGTCACCGACGAACATTTCGGCGAGGCTCTCGGACAGCGTCTCGGTGAAGCCGTCCTGCCCGCTGTACGGTGACGCGTTCAGGCTGCCCTGTTGCCACGGGATGGGAGATATCGGCGGCACCTGCTTGTCATGGAGATCGGGCTCGAGGGCCGACTGGATGGGCGACAGGCGGCCGATGCTGCTCGCGTTCGAGCTGGTTCGGGCACGAAAGTCCTGTGGACTCAGCGAGAAGGTGTCGGGCAGGTTCAGCTCGGAGGCGCTGTCACCAAACTCCGACCCGGGGTTCGAATGACCCTCTGCGGCTGCTCTTAATGCGTCAACCTGTAAACATATTTACCATCCTGTTTATATCAGCATAGAGAAATTAACGCTAAAGTATGGAATGTGATAATCAATAATTCCTTCTTATTAAGAGGAATGGTTTGTATAATACGGAGGCAATCGACGTAGGCTTATTAATAATCAAAAGTGATAATTAACTGAAGCGTCTAGACCCATGCTAGTGCTAGCAGACGTATTGACTCGTGCTTACCTTCTTCTTTACACGACCACGTTTTTTCTCATAAGCTTTTGTGTCCATCGACGTTGCTCGTCTACGAGGCGTTTTGCCGGGCTTTGCATCTGGGTTGAGTACCCACCATGACGACTTACCGGTGCCTTCATTCTGTACTCGCATAAAGCGACTATGTAGGGAGAGGTTGTGCCGAATTGAATTCTGAAACAAAGAGGTGATACAGTTATAGTTACAGGCTATATATCACCGTGTCTCTCATACCTGTTCAGAAATGATTATGTCGCGGTGCAGGTATGGGGAAATATGTCGCTCTGTCGGCGCTCCATCTATTTTTGGTCTACCTTCATATTAAATTCCTGGTCTGATTCAGAATTCCAGACATATTAATTAAAAATATCGAATCGCTAGGAGGGGACAAAATACCTTCAATTAAGCTGATGGTGCAGTTAAGGAACAAACAGAGAAAAGAGCAAATCCGCCTCAAATGTTCCCGTGTGCATTTCATAATCACATTGCATACACCTTGTATACACGGTGACAAAGACAAGGGTGTGATTACCAATACATTACAAATATATCTCCATTGTAGCAAAGTAAGTCGTATGGTGAAAAACGAATTCGTTCCGTGGCAATAAATCGTGTCCATATTAAATAAATCCAAAATTTTATGTCAGATCTCATTAAAATCCCATGTTTAGAACAACAATTGAATTGAATTTCCATCTGGATCCATGAATGCATTCAAATCTGTCAATACTATGGGGACAAATGATTCTTTACAAGTCAAGCTCAGAATGGGCTTATATAACAGAAAACACTATGCGCTGAAGTGAATTCGCTTGAAGTTCAGGTGAGCCTGACTTTGCAAAAAAAAAACTTTCCTTCAACTTCATATTTAAGCAATCCTCCCGAGAACACATTGAATATGTTACGTATCCGTGATTTATCAATTCATTTAGCGACGATCCTTCATTGCTAAATGTGTTTACAAGGAAACTAAATGTATACTAGCTACAAAAAAAACCCCATTTAAAATAGAAACGTGAATGTCAAAAGACTAGCAAATGCTGAGTTGCAGTTGGAACGTTCCCAGGTTACTAATAACCATTGTGATTTCAAACAGCGCAACACGAAACCTTACAAGACTCCAGCTTAATCAAATAAACATATGTCATTTCCAAAATGTATATGTAAATGGTGCAACACTACAAATTAATACACATTTCCCAAAATAAATGTAAACGGCCTAACCAGGTGTGATAAAATAAGGTGATGTTAGTTCTAAGAAATCTGTGATGTCAATGGTCACAGCAAATTTATTCATCGATTAATATAAGTTAAGCTCCGTGTGCGTATTCATCGAAATATTGGGGAAAAAGATCGTCTCTCTGTCGGTGATGAGTTCTAGTGCATCTCGTGCATCGCTCGTGAATGTAAATCACATCTGAGAAACATGCAAATGCCTGGTCCATACAATTATGAGCCTACATTTTACAGATGGATGATACTGGGATTTATAAGGCTTGCGATATCAAATGAACGATTTTTTATCGAGTTCACGCGATTCGTTAAAAAAGGACGGGTAGAAAGTCAGAACAGGTAATTCAAACAACAAGTCAAATAACATAATACGACATATGGCGTATGGTACACTGCTGTATGAAAAGTGCAATAAACGCAAGGGTGGATAATGAAATCAATTTTCCTGGTACAAATTGTGCGAAGCCTTTGTAAAACATTGAAGACTCAATTATGAATATAAAAATGATGATGGTTTAAACCGTCGTCTGATCGTGTATGTACCATGTTGATTTATTTAATCGAATTAGCTGGGATAACTGAATTTGATGATCCCCAAATTACACTCATCAGAGATATATACATGTACATGTACATCTCATATTCCCCGAGGTTAGTTGGACACATCCCTCGTACCGGCATCGCTGATGACCCCGTATCCCCTCAAGCCCGTGTGGGCCATCGCCACTTGGCGAGACGCCAGATGGAAATGTCAGCGCCGAGCCCCGCACTAACCTAGAACTGCCACGCCGTTAGAACTGTTGCATGTCACTGGAAAGGGGAAGCGATCGAGGAGCACACACGGAGAGATGGATGGATGGCAAAGAAAGGACGCGGGCCGCCCTGACGTGGGCCGAGCGCAGGGACGTGACTGCCAAGCCACCACCGATCGTCCCTATCTAAGCACCCCCCGTGTGCATCTAGTTCCTGGTGCATATGTATGTCGCGTTTTTTATAAGGCAGTCCCATGTATATTCAAGGCCAGGGCTCAGGTAGATGATGGGCCTTTGCACAGGCCCACACGGCTGCATTTAGTGCGCCTTGCCCGGCTCTGTTCCTCGTAAATCATACGCTACTGTGGATGATTGCGTAATATATACCGAGGGGGAGTATGCTATATGAGCAATTGTACACACTAAAAATAACCACCTATATCGATGAGTTCTAAATAGTGCACGTAGACACTTCGTCAGAAATAACTGTCAAGTGTACGTAGTTCGGACTCCTCTTGAGTTCAATCGCCTCCGCAACTCGGCGACCTTGACTGGGAAACTACCGAGGCTATGCTAAATTATGCGACCATCAAGATGGATGATGGATTTTGGGGGGGGGGGGGGGGAATTCATAACTAGATTAAATGCTACACTCCTGAGTTTTAAAAAGAGCATGCAGTATCGAGTCGTGGCCACCTTGAATGTCGAACTTTTGCCTGATGTTACGCGTGTGATTTGGACGGCAAATACGTCAGAATTGTTCATTTCCACCTGTGGATTGCGGCTGAAAAACGACGACGTCCTTCTGGTGCTTTGGCTGATGTCATCAGCTTATCAAAGATTACACAACAACCAGCGCAGTTTATTATGCTTCAGATATAGTGATATTACAACGAGTTTACAAAAATATCTTCATTAACAAAGGATAACCACAATATCTGACGCGGTATCGTAATTTCTCCTGTGGCGGCTCACCGTTAGAAAAAAGCTAAAATATGAGCACCTCAACAGACATAATGCGCCTGGCTTTCATCCAAGACTGAAGATTGATCTCTGACGTCGAACTAAAGTGACAAATATGAAGGAACACAATGGTGCTCGCGCGATATATTTTCATGGGAGTTTCCAAATCAATTGTCAGACAAAAATTAAAACATGTATATATACGTTCTTTTCAGAGCTGACAAGTAGATCCGGATGAATATGTGTTTTCGACATGCGCCTTGGGAAATGGAGAATTACTACCGGTATGCATGTACCGATAAGTAATAAACACGTTTAATAACACCCGTATGTTACCACCTTTCCTTGTATCAAAGTGATGCGACGACTTACGATCCCATTAATTTCCTGTGCATCGGGATAATTAGCCGGCAATAATTAGCTCCGCTTACAGAGTAAAACTAAGGTTTCTTTTCTGATGCCCATTACCATTGAAATCTACAAATCTCTCATGACTTTATTAGCGATCCTGGTCGATATTAGGTCATCAGCTGCGGGATAAAATCACCCTTTATACGTGGCTGGTGTGGCATTATTAGTGGAATCAATGGATGAACTGTCTGTCGTCGTTCAAGTATAAAGCACCAGTTCATGACGTATTGCCACCAGTCATACAAAAAGCCCTATTAGCTATATCCCCATGGATTTTAGCAATTCTGGCCTACGCTCCGATTTCAGCATATTATACTGGCTGTCTTTTTATAGAAAATCCTTGACAAGACAAATGGGGCTGTACCTGTCGGGAATAATCTGCGTGTGCTGATTATCTCCAGCTAGCATTCGGACTCTTTAGAACGAGCAGCAAAATCCATATTGCTAAGCCTAACGTGCTGGTGCCTGAGCATGCTCACATGTGGGTAATGATAAAAAGGCAAGCAGACGGTATTGATATTAAATTCAAAAGTAGTTCGCTTTAACAGACCAAAATCTAGTATGCTCGCGTCTCTCTGAAATCCAAAAAGTCATTGACACGCTTTCGCGCGTATGTCGGTTAATAGACTGATACTGCAACAGTTGAAGATCAGAGGCGGTGTGCTCACTCAAAGTATTACTGAAGCCAGCTGAGGAACTCGAGAAAGTCCTCATGCGTGTTCTCTATAGCCTGAGCTTTTATAATCGGCTTCGGGTATCTCTTTATTCACAGGGGTCTCTCGCAACAACAATAAACTTATGCGCAATCTGCATTTCTTAAAGTAGGTGAGGAGGAGACAATGAACCCGGCGTGCTTCGTTAAAAAATCCGAGATGCATGCGTATATCTGAATTGCCACTATTCACAGTGACACTATTTTGAGCTGGGTGGAAGATCTAGAAATCGTGAATAAGCCATTACACACTGCACTGCAAAATCCTCGCGTAATTTGCGCCGGTAAAAACTAATAGAACTGTATATATTCGCATCATTTCACTCTAATGGGAGCACCCACTGAAGAAAGAGCAATTTTGTTCTCGTTACCCTCCATTTAACAATACATGTATACAGGTATATATGTATACTTATACCTATATGTAGGTAACACAAAAGGTCACCCCCGAGATAGTAAGTGCCGTGGATTCGACTGGTCACAATACATTGGGTGGCCAACATTTCAACGCCTACGCTGTTCATATGGCGTCTTTGTTAATTAAGGCTATCTCCAGTGCGTTTCAGGTAGCCGTAGCTTCAACAATTGTACTTTGGATACTATCCAGTCGACGCCACGCTGAATTAAGCTTAGCCATTGTTCGTCAGATGTTTCATTTGGACGGTGCTAGTCTGCGCGGTCATCAACTTACACAGAGCATCATATTTAATATATCCAACACACATAATGCTCAACTGACACAATATGTCTGTTGATACGTGTGGCCCTGGATTTCTTATTCAAGTGCCAATCTCTTGGCTGATGCTGTTTTACCGCGACATAATGAGCATATTAAATGTTCATAAACTCATACAGAGTCGGGTTGAAGAAACCAGTCTGCAAATTCATAATCCTGCACATCGTGTTAAGCAATTCTATAGAGGAGAAAAGAGCTATTGAAACTGATAACAAGACCGGGAAGGAATGCATCGACTGGTGTCCTGAATAATACATGCTGGCTAGAAACGGCGCCCTCATATCACAGGAATAACACAATTGGCTGCATAATCGAAACTACAGTGAAACCTCGGTAGAGTGAATTTGTTCATACAGAACAAGTTTTAACCAGGCCAAGAGTCTGTTTCGATCAGATTATACGGATATTTTAATTTTACATCGTACAATTGAAATCAAATTGTATAAATCAGAGTAATCCAAGCTCCGATTCAAGTTTTAAAAGGACATAAAACCGCGCCGATTCCTGAGGGAAGCCACTTAACCACACCCTGAAGCGTTTCATCAGCAAAAACCCGCAACATCTTAACAGATAGAGGAGAAAATGCAGGGATTTATTCTATGGACGCTTAAACCGCGGTCTTAAGTTAGCACGGGGGTTAAATCAGGGTATGGACATTAGCAGGCAAACGTACATGCATGACCTTGAGCAACCCATGTGTGAACATAACTCGGTCAAGGCCTTGCCTAAAACTCGCTTCATTAAACATCGCAGCGTTAAATAAAGAGCGGAGTGAGTGACATGATTTACTCAGTCCAATAATTGTTTGCAATATGTACGCTTAAAATAGTACACCTGTCTTAATATAAGTGGAATTGTTTTTATAATATCGTGCAATCATTAATGCATCTACATAATGTATTTTACTCGACGAAATGGATATTTTCCGACATTGATCCATAAAAATCTACGTCAACGGAAATCCGTCCCCGAGAAATGCGCATTCATTTTGTCCGTGTTCAGATAGATATCCGAGTGTTCAAATAAACGAAATTTAAAACTGTGATATATAATGAGTTAAATCTGACCGCCATGATCTTCAACTGAGGACACAGATACAAATTATAGTGCGCCTAGCATGACATTTACGTTTATCTAGTTTGTTACGTCCAGCATCCACCTACAAGAAGTATTTTTGCCCTGAATATACGTAATTTAGTCAGCGGCTTGGTTATCTAAGTAAAAACATAAAATGTGAGGGTTAAAGTATTCGGCCATATCCAATACCATCTTCATAATCCCTTCCAATTCACTAATAATATATCCCACTAAATTTTTGTTATTTCTGTCTTAACAGCTAAACATAATACCCGGTACACGATAAGAACACTCTTACTCATCAGCTGTTCAGTAGACCCTCCATTGATGCGGGTAGAGTGGACAAGCCTCAGATACCACATTATTTAAAATGTTGCGAAACGTAAAATCGCGAGTATAAGAGGAACCTTTGTACATGTATGATATCCCTGCCATCCCTGGCCAGGCATGTAGAATGATGGTTTAATCAGTGCATACTTGAAGTGCGATACCAATTAAAAATATTGATTTAAGGTTGAATAGTTAGACCAACTTCCGTCCTATGCAGATAAAGCAGACCATGAAATATATTCCTGTATGAAGAGAAGACCTATGCGATTATAACCCGGTTTGTAATGGAACAAGGGCGTTCCAAATCCCCCAATTTCGTTTTACTGTTGTCCTTATATCTTTTCAGACGCGTCCCTCTTGAACCGTGTTACAATGTTTTTACATGGTCAATTGTTCATTTATTTATTCACTACACATATGAGCGTTGCTATAATT
This sequence comes from Armandia brevis, assembly GCA_035585475.1. Classification (NCBI taxonomy): domain Eukaryota; kingdom Metazoa; phylum Annelida; class Polychaeta; family Opheliidae; genus Armandia; species Armandia brevis. The sequence continues at coordinate 17,665 of JAXGGS010658790.1, forward strand.
AGAACTAAGAAACCCGATATAGATGCCACTCTCAGTTGCTCCATATGTCACTGACCTTTAACGTGAGAGACGGGCGTTATTAAGGGGATCAACCACATACGGTACACATTGTTGGGTACAAATGGTTCTAATTTAATTTAAAATATTTGGCCCATGAAATTATGCAAGCACAAATCATGTGCTACAAGCGATTTCAAACTAATCAACAGCAATCCGTCGTCCACATGTGTTCATCGCTGATGGATCAGACGTATTGAAAGAGACAATGATAGGTATCGGTGATCTGACGTAATTCATTTGATCATCTCGTATGTAGATTAGATCCGACACAACTGATGAAACAGCTCCAAGTAAGCAGTGCACATACACGTGTGACTATCCTCACTGCTACTGGCTATAGCACCTGGACAAAGTAAAGCTTAAATTGCGGCACGTATAAAGGTGGACGACAATAGCTCCGGCATAAATTAGACCAAATATCAGCACCTCTACCTGATAATGTGTTTATCAAAGTGACAGGTCATAAAAATCGCTATTCAGTAGTGGCGTGTACCCAAAAACCCTATTCAGGAGACAAATTTACATATTCTTCCCATAAAAGAGCGCAGTTTTATTAACCATCTGTTATCATATTAGCCTAGTTTTCTAGCATTAATGTTTATAAAAAACGAACAACCGGTCGAGTTATGTTCGATTAAGTGGAAGAATCGTTCGCGTTCCGCAACATCTTGTCAAACCAGCGGTCTAGTTCAGTGTAACAAGGTCGATCTGAACAATTTGAGTTGTTAATGCCTCTCAGTGGTATTGATCCCTTCCTAGTTGTACATTGCTGAGAGAGAAACAATGTATATGCATATGCTATGCAGTGTATTCGTTAACAGGCTGGCACGAATAAATCAAGTTAGGAATACATCTATTGGAGAAGGGATGGGATGAGTGACTATGGTGGTCGACACTTACAAGACTATTGGAAAATGTACCGGTACTTAAAATGTTAAATGTAAAGTTGTAACGGATCATTTTCAAGAGTTGAGTTCGAAACTGAACATCCCTGTTAAACAACTCGATAGCGTTATTCTTGTTCACATCAATTAAACATACGATACAAAATAAATGTAACTTAAAATGTATATTCAAGCCACAATGAACGTATGTAACGGAATTTCCCCTATCAGGTCATGAGAATTGAAACTAAATGTTGAGAATCGAGGCACGCATTCGTGCATGGAACATTTGACACGAGTGTATCCAAGTTTACGGTTTATGAAAGGGCTAATGTCCCCATGGCATTTCATATTGATTTCGATAATTTGAACGCTCCGCCTTTGACGAGGCCTTTTGTTCCATAATAATGTATGTATAGGTCACCAGCCGTCGCCTTCGGTCTCATCGGGCAGATATAGTTGGAACACTCATATAATAAAAAGTCGTACATGACTTCACTGTAGGCTTTGACCTGCTTCTGCGGATAGCTCGGTATTGATTTTTGCCGAGCTGTGGCTGGTGGCCTATATACATGTACACTTAAAGCTATATGTAACCTCTAGCTGCGTCGTCTCAGACGCTAAGCTCACCTTCTTTCTGGGTCACCAAGACATAGACTTTATCGCCTCTGCACTCCCGACTATTTTGATGGCGTATCTTTAATTATGGCATCGCCCGAGGAGAGATATCCGGCTTGGCGCGTATAATAAGCATTACCCGAAAACAATACGGGCGTAAATGACGTGCGTCTTCAGCGAGGCACTTTCTGTAGTACACTCTCTCCGCGGAGGCTAAAAACTTGCCGACCAATGAAACATCATAGCCAGAGGTGGCGTTATCATCATGACCTTCTATCAAATCCATAATCAAGCCAGAAGCTGATCTATTCCGTTCTCCGAACAGTTAGCTTATCTGTGTTGTATGATTACACGGTATCCGTATAAATCGGATGATGCGTTGGTCTGCACACACCATAATACACAACCCACTTGTTGGTTGCGGGTATAAAATGCGTGCGAGTAGCTGAGGAAGGAAAGGCATTTAACCATGATCGTTCAAGACCATCGATGATTAAATACGATCAAATGACAATGGAAGATGAGACTGGTTAACGGCCAGAGATAAGTCACTTGTTGTGTGACAGTAGCGTAGAAGCTCTTACAGTACCTACAAGCGGTAACATTAGCGTAAATCACATTATCGGTACGTGGCACGGGGAACTATCGATAAGTCGTGTTTCTGTCTGCGTGTAATGCAACTTAAACAAAAGCATGCCCTAACTTTAATTCTATGAGTATTTTAATCCAACCCACTAAGCTCACTACATGTACACAGTGCAGTCTAATAGAAACATCCATTGAATGTATAACACAGGTTAATGGGAAGGTATAAAATTGTAAATGTGAAAGCCTCCTCTCTGAGAGAATTAAATGTACTACTCTAACCTTATCATTTATTATTTTCAGGTATTTCCGAGAAGCTACATTTATATAACAGTCTCTTGTTGTGTGAAGCAACGAATTGAATAAAATAGTCGATTTAACAAATATCATATTAACACATCTTCCAACATATTAAGTAATTCATTAACGCTTGGCCACTCTCCTGTTTCAAGAGAAATCAAGTCAAGCAGGTGCTATTTTTCTAAAATCAAATTGAACACCAGCTACATATAGGCTTAATAGTGACATGTAGTAGCAGAGATATATTTCGATTTCTTTCAACATGGCTCGCCGTGTGGTTATTATTAATCAGGAAAAAATGAAGATTATTTTAAACAAATGGTAAAAGCCCACATGATCGCCATGACAATACGCCTTAGTTTGTAAAGTACCATAGTTCTTCTATTTATCGGACATAATTTTATTCCTAGATGTCCAGTACCGATACATATCGTTCCAATACACCTATAATATAAAGTCCACTTTTCTTGAACAAGATAGAAATACCCGAATACCCGATTTGCATGCCCGATTTGTTACGAACGCTGAGGGCATAACGATTTAATTGAAAATGCTGGGAAATTAAGGAAAGGGGGGATATAAAAACAGGTCACGCGTTTGTGAAAACGACTTCCTGTGACATCCAAATCAGACTTTTAATCCACTCAGTTCTCATCGAGATGGTATTTCCGTACGATCACGAGCTGAAGTGCATCGACAGGTGGCATTCAGGTACATGTACACTTCCTTTGTTGAGTGAAACTTAAAAATGTCACTATGTAAATACGTGCACGGAAAGACATGATCGTAATGCAGAAACGCCGACTCCCTTATGTCGATCGGTATTCAAAAATACATAGCCTGCTTAGTACTCAAAGGAGCGATCGGACTTGCGGATAAGGTGAGGTAATAACACAATTTCTTACCTCGAGTGCAGCAAAACAAGAGCAGATCACGCCAGTGCGAATAAATAGACTGATTAAAACGGGGGGAAAACACCGAATATTAATGATGATTGTGAGATGAACTTTTGATCAGACCCACATTTAAACACCAAGGACGAAGAAAGAGTATATGATTATAATGTTGGCGCGCTCGATCATGGACGGCCCAAACTTATAGGTGTGCTCGGTGACAGAGCCGAAAAGTGGTATCACTAGCGATAATAAATGTAAATAATCATAACTATAAAGATCATGGACTTTCGTATCATGTAATCGCATGAGTCTGTGAGTTGTATAGGTCCACTGGCCATTATCAAGTCATACCATAGCTTTTGCAAAACCGTTATAGCAAGACGTTCGGGTATACCAAATACTTCAGAACTAAATTGGGCAATGGTACTGACTACCGGTAGACGGAGAGACGTGTCCTTAAAATATTCTTAATTGAATATGATTTTATCTCCGTGACCCTATTTATAGATAGAACTTCGGAGACTTAATAATCTTACAATAACACAGTGCTGGTTTGGCAATGAAATTATTTGTAACGCAATTTCAACATCAAGTCCAGACCCATTTGCACCAATAGTGTAGGTGAATTAGATATCCATGCATGAACGATCGGCATTGAAAAATCTATTTATAATGATGAATTTATTCAAACGTGGAGCTCTTTAGTAATATCACATAATGAGACATTGTTAGTTTTCAATAATGTGATTCGTTACAAACTAAAGAGGCTTATTTCTAACAGACAGGCTTACTTAATAGTTCAGTGAGGATCATTCAAAGGCTTGTTATTACCCATCGTGCGCGCAACTTTCATGGTTTAAGTCAAATCAGAACACGAGATCACCTCAAATAACGTCTTTAACACGTTCAGTGCACTAATGATTGAGAGCATCGAATGAGAGCCCTGTCATAAGTCTCCGTACAAAGCTTTATGGGGACTTCAAACGTTGACCGGACTAAAGAATAATTACATGAACAGCGTACTAAAATGACATGAAACGGCAGTTGTTGAATGCGGTACACATCACGTAACTTCTTACTCGAAAATCTTCGATGTACAATAAATCTATCCATTGTTGCCCAAGAAAACAAATTATTGTTAGCGAGCTTATTTTAGCTGTCTTTTAAAACGCACATCTAAATGCGCTTCTTTGCCAAAGGTTGAATACACGTGTTTAAGTACCTGTATCTTAAATTTCTATCTTCGGGTTGGGGCAGCTGAGAAAAGAAGAATATAAACCGGGGAACTCCCCTGCATGTGAGCTAAGGGGACAATCGACAAGGCCATATTGTAAACTGCGCACACCCAGCCAAGCATAAAAGCGATGACATATATTCATCTGATGAACTCTGTTTAGTACTGAAGGGCTAGAAACAGATACAGTCGTGTGCACACACATGCAACCCTCGTATACATGTACGGTTGTCGGGACATATAGTTTCTATCGATACCCTATATGACGAACAAAAACAGGGCCATAAACTATAATAATATAGGAAAGGATTACGATATAAGTGCATATGGGCATTCGTGGCGGATTATTAGACAAATCCTGCCGTTATATATATATATCTATATGTTAATCTTTCCTAATGGAAATCGAAGTATTTCGGGGCCTAAACGGCGATGAATACATGGCTTATGAATCTCTATTTAGCTTCAGGATTTGTGAGGGTACCAGCAGTGCATGTAGCTCGGCGTGAGGCGTGCGATTCACTACGCCTTTACGTTGAATAGTGCCATTCAAGGCCCATGCGACGAGCGAAACAAAAGTATTCACTAATCGAGTAATCAGCCGAACTGGTCCTTTAATTCGTCGCTAACAGCTGTCGATCGATAGAAGTTGATCCGTGCAACCATCCATTTAATAGAAATATACATTTACATGGCGACAGACAGCTACAAGGAATTACATATACCGGTAGTTATCATTTGCATAAGGAAACACATTTATGAAACCGTGTGCAATGGTTACGGTTGCAAGTCGTAAAATACAGCCAGTTTGTTTTTCATGATTGTAATGTTTGCTTTTACCCATGTAACGATCTGCAGTTTATAAATTGTTATCCGCGGCTCAGCTGATCCACACTTCGCCCAATTTTATATCTGCAATATGTATTTGTTTAATCGTAGAACGTCCATCGATGTGTTTGCTTAATTTGAATCATGCACGTTTCGACACTTTTTATAATTGAAACAATTCGACAATTTGGCATGGCAACCGACTACCGGGGTAGTTGCACGTCTGCATGATTCGTACATGTCAATATGAGTTGTAATATACCAAACCCGTATACGCGACGATGAGTCGTCAGTGACACTATCGGTGCCTGGGCGAGTCCCCCATCAAGTGATTATCATATTATATGAAACTACCCCGAATAAATTTGAGCACTGGTTGTACTGCATCTTAGAGCCATGTGCAGGGTACCACGGGCTAAAGAACGGGATAAGGGACTAGCTGATACCAATCAAATACACATGCGTACTAATGTACTGTATATGTATATGTATGTGCTTGTTATGGCATGGGCTAACGGGGAACTTTTGGTTCACTATGAGTCGCCAATTTTTCCGTATCCAGAGCAAATTCAGGGAAACGAATGACATGAAAATCAAAATTTGTGAACGCAGTGGCTGAATTATCAGGTTTAACGATATGAAAAAGAAGAGGGGCAAGATTCCCAGATAAATTTTCTTTGGAGAGAAAATATCTATTAAAACTTTTAGGTAACTATTGATTTTATACTTCAATGACAAATGAAATCAATGAGCGGGATTCGCACCGTTTATGCAAACACACCTTTCTCGTCTCTTGTTTGGGAACTTGACACCTCACTACATAAGGTATGCTCTAGCATTGGTGTTTTCTCGTGCATTTTATAAGTGTTTTTGTACCTGATGACATATACGTTATACATAGCAAGTAGAAGAGGTTTTTAATTTGGCTTTGCCTGTGAACGATTGCACGGGGTGAACGTTTTAATAGCAAAACATTTATGAGAGGAATGCACTCTTAAGCCCGTAACACAATTTTTTAACAACTGGCACAGAAAGTTCTGTATATATATCCTGAAAAAACGAAGAGGCCAAACCTTAAGAGAGGCATTTTTCACAGTAGGTATGACAGTTTGCATCGCCAACAAAAGTCAGCCAAAATCGCAAGGCAATTGTACGCAGTAATTTCTTTAACTTTTAAGAAAGGTTATATATCACTACTCACTCGTGCTAACGTGGATATAACACTCGAGATTTAACATCGATAGAAAGGCATTCTGAGATTTAAATGATCTACGATAATTCATTCACAATACAATCAGGGACAGTCAGGTTGACACCAACAAAAGTTGTAATCAGGCTATAAAATGTCGTATAACATCGATCGTTCTTAAGCATCGATCAAAATGCATTAACACCACCAACTACCATCTGAGTTGCTAGAAAGACACTGCATGGAAATCATAGGTCTGTAATCGTCAAATTGCTAGAGCATCAAGTGCACTCAATCACTGAGTTTAAGTGGAACAACGCGGGTCAAAGTCAGAGCCAAGCGACTTGTACCAACTGATAGTGAGTCGAGTTTATAACAAGGAGTAAATAGGGCAGAGACTTCTTAACTCACTAAGGGAATACTTCAAATTAAAGCGACTTCAAGTGAAGCTTTATAATTCGTATCATATGGATCTCTCACAGCTCTCTATGTCAGTGAGCATAAAACTCAGACATCTTGAAAAGTGAATAATCGGGTCAATTGATACGAGAATGATTGTTTCGGTGGGATTGCGTAGAAATGTATGTACCCAATGTTAACCTACAACTCATACATTACAGACGCTATCCATAAACATCCTAGAGATAATTATGAAATAAACCACCATGGACGAATCATTGGAATATACCTTAATATCCAGAATTGTATATCATAGTTGGGATAAGACACTTTTCGTAAATACATTCACGAATAAAGCAGATTATTGGGCTGATTAAGACGTACATTACGAGAAATGTGTTTATGTGTAACCAGGGTAGTTTCATTTATTAAATAGCCGAACTGAACTTCTCATTTAGTTTTCAGTGCCTCGTTTGACTACAGATTTAAGATCCAAAATACACACGATACGATCATCCTTATCATTAACACACTATAACTAGACTTCTCCGTCAAGAAAACATACGCTTTGTTGCATACAAATGTGTGTGTTTTTACATGTCTCTCAGCAGGAATGGACATGTCTAATACACACGCTTTATGATCTTGAACTGAATGACATACGGTCTTATTTGTCCTTTAAAGTGAGAGGCCTGATTGGTGTAACTTCTGATAAATTGAACGGGATGAGGGTTGAATAAAAAGCGTTTAGGGCGCGTTAGCGGCTACTAGTAAGCAATGCAGCATATTTGTATACCATATCATACACACACCTCGAACTATTTAACACTTGGCCTTCAAAAACGACATCTCTCCTAGACAACAGTGGGAGGCCTTTTTTAATATCTCAAACAAAACTTACAAACACGCCAGATTAATCAATACCATTCGTGTAATCAGTACGCTATCATCCACGTCGATTTTAATTCTAGTGGGTGATTGTATATTTGTAGGTGAAGAGTTAAATATAGAAAATGTAAGTCTTGCAATGACACAACGCAACGCTTACATATATAATCAAATGATATCTAAAATGAATGACATACCTTCCATCCGGCAGAACTATTACTATCCCCCTTGTCTTTAAAGTAAGGAACATTCTGAACCATCCAGTCGTAAATCTGAGAAAGTGTCAGCCTCTTTTCTGGAGAACTATCAATGGCTTTTGTAATAAGGTCTGCGTAAGATAAGTTTCCCCAGGCATTTCGTCTTGATGAGGTCTTTTTGCTATAATAAAAAATATGTATACATATTCTTTGATTTCAAATTTCTGAGTGCTGCTACTGCACGGTTTAGTATGTGAAAAGCTGTTAGATGTCATTCTATGAGTTGTAAAATATATCGGTGACAAATTAAGGCAAAGTAAAATTCTAGCATCTGTCAACCCACTAAACTGACAAGTTAGTAAGGTCGTGCAATACAATGTAGTTTCAACATACATGGCCATTGAATTCATCATTACAATAGAGATATTTGTGTCATAATGAATATCTTGTGTTACATTTTAACAAGTTTCGTTACGTATATGCAAAACCCATAACAATGTCAAGTTTACGTTTAACTTAGATGTCAAGTAAAATCAGCTGCTTTCTAATGTGCATGCCAGTAGCAACAACACAGCGTTTACGACCTACTGATCGTCTGGCATAGAGAAGCTAAACACACAAGCATGCACTTGATGAACATGTACACCTTGTACATGACCACGCTCATGCTTTACCTGGCTAGCCCGAGAGGGTCCCCTCTTGGAGGGGTATCGACACCTGGCTCCCCTTCAGTACTTTTAGGCGATTGTGTAGTCCCTGTTTCTTCTTCTTTCGTCAGTTCCCGCGGTCGCAGTGGCCATGTGTTCGACCGACCCCTGGCCTGGGGCTCAAAATTCGGGTCGATTTCGGGTATATCCACGTCCATAATGCACAGTGTATAGGCAAATCTACCATTTACCGTACGAGGGGTACGGGTAAAACTGTCTTGAATCACCTGAAATTCTCACACTATCCGGGCGGGATATCCATGACAGTAACGCCAACGTATCCTGTAGCGCGCCGACACATCGATCAGTTAAATTCAGACGTTGCCAGTGGCTGAAATCAGGAGAAATACGGCCCGTTTTCATAAATGGCTGCTACATTTATGCTGCTACTTGCTGCCTGGGTTCCTCGAGGTGAGTGCGTGTGACGTAGCTGGTTACGGCACACCTCATAAATATTCAAATCAGCGCTCAGCTCAGGGGGCAACTTGCGCGCATCCTTAGGGGTGGCGCCTAAACAAACGAGATAATGCTGGCGACTAAATTACGCTATGCCACGGGATATCTATGGGATAAAGAGGTTACGCACAACTCGCGTGTCTCTATATATGTTAACAATTGCGTTTATCAACAAAATAGATGTGAAGTCAAATTTTGATCTTATAATCAGCATATAGTCATATTAAACGAGATTATCCATCCATGTATTTTACATTCCTTAACATTTAATGCGTGTATAAGGTAGCACGTGGGTTTATTAATTAAAGCTAACTCTGCGGTACAGCAAATCAAATATTAAATAAAATCACCATAAATGATTTGCTCCTTCACCTGCTCACCTACTAACGGAGTAGAGCCATTTATCAATTACATGTATCATACTACTGCCTGTTTGAGAACCTAAGGTCATGCACACTATAAATAGTGACTAGGTCAATGGGTCAACGCAGCCTCTCTAC
>JAXGGS010661012.1:2986-13455 GCA_035585475.1 Armandia brevis
CGAACAACACCGGCCATGGCATGACCGTTCACTCTGCGCGACAAGATATGATATGTTAAATCGATAGAATCAACCCCGCTAGACAGGCGACATTAAATTAACGGATCAGGCCTGTTGCCCATCACTTTCCCTCCTCCCCGCTTCTCAATCAGGCAGTCACGCGAGGGGAGGCCGCAAAAAAAAGATCCGGCCTCCCCCGGGAGCGGCGCAGGAGTCGGCAGGGAATTTGATCTGGTTACATCGATACTTCCTCTTCTCGCCACAATGTGCTGCTCGAGTTTCATTCTGATGTATTCTTAACGTGTTTTCGTGCGCGGGAAATTAAATCAGTTTACTTAGCAGGAGAGTCTCGGAATTGTTGGCCATGGGTGTGACCGTCTGCTTTCCTTGTAAACCAGTTTGGTCAAGCTTTGACGAGAAGTCTTGCGATTCTAAAAGTTTGATATGCCAAGTCTACGCAATAGGTGCCACGAAAATAGTTTCCTTTAACTATTCCACACTTTTCTATTAATTTGCAATTCCGATTGTGCAAGTAGGAATTTCTTCAGATTTCATGTTACTAATAATTTGAATTTGATATGGCGTAGATTTGTTGCCATCTGCCGGTGGCCAGGTGAAGACGTCACAGTTTTTGATGGAGGTGGTTGATGTTCTGCTGGACTACATCCGGAAGAACAATGACCGTACCTGTAAAATACTGGACTTTCACCATCCACACACTCTCAAGGTAAGCACAATGTCAGACTGTTTGCTTCATCGATACTTATCAATTTGGCTTTGATAAAATCATAGTTCATGAATCATATTCCAGGAAATGATGGGCCACTGTCTTGATATTCAAGAAGATCCGCAAAATCTGGAACAGATCTTGAGCGATTGCAAAGAGACTCTAAAATACTGCGTCAAAACTGGTGAGTTGACTTTTTATATTAATCTCCGTGTACAAAATCGACTCCACTCATTCGTAACCACACTATATATAAGTCTGATAGTGATTTACTTGGTGCAACGATAAACCGTCTATATCATCCCTACGACTTCTTCCACTTGACACACAAACTCCTTGTATCAAATCTTAGTGCTGATAGCAGACAAAATAATCCAGCGAGGTGGATAATTAAGTGTGGATCAGTGTAACTAGTGAAAGCCTTGCCCTGTAGCACTCCGGTATTGGCGTCAGTATATGAAGGGTAATCTGGTGGACCCTGGAGGACATTTTCCGCCCCTCCTCCAGAGAACTCGTCCTCACTGGGGAGACGGGGAGGGGACGACAGTCATGTCAGCTCCTCGACCACGGGGCCTGGGGCAGGTGCAACTCCTCCCCGCACCGCCCCTAAGGACGCCGTCATACCACAAACAATCCGGTGTAGAATTAGTAATTATCAGAGAGTTCATTATTCGCCTAGTGTTCATGTTACAGTTACAGTGAAGGGAATAATGAAGCTTATAAATTAGTTGGAAGAATATTTCACTCCCCTTGGTTTTCAAAATATTTTTACTCGGAATTACTCAATTAATTCTTAATTTCGCCCTCGCACTTATGACCCAATTTATCAATCTTGCGGCTGTTACTTCTTTGTAAACTGAGTCGCGAAATCCTCGGCTTTTGATGGAGCGACAACGCCGCCGCCGTTATTATTGGTGATATTTAAAACTCTGACAGGAACATCGATCGGAAACCAGCTCGAGTAGACGACAAATCTGTGGATATTGCGCAGATTGTGACGCGCGCCTGCAAATTTGGGCGGCAGCTGGCGGGTGTCACCCTGGTGGAGTTCTCCCCAACCCGCCGGTATTAGTCGTCGAGATGAAGCGAAACAAGGCTTAATGGAATTTTAATGCTATTGACAAGTCTTGCCTAATCCCTCGTCTAATTGATTTCATTTGTCATCTTCGGTTGGCAATAACAGGTGCTGGTCGGGGGCGCATTCCCGCGCATCCATCAAAGCTATGGTGGGGTGTGGGCGGAGGGAAAGGGGGGGGGGTGTCCCCGGGGCAGCCATGACCGGGATAGAGCTATTGAGTGGGGAGAAGGGGGTATCTGTGTTGTAATCGCTAGCCCCTGCTTGATCACTCGAGGGAGCGTTTCAGCACTGAGGCCTTTACCTCCGTACCACCACCGGTTTCTTAGCCTCACGCTCCAAGCAATAAATGAACACAGGCTCCCAAAGGCTGGGACCTTTAAAGCGATATGCTGTCCTCTGTTGTCAGCGTTTCTCTGTTTCTTCCTTGCCTGCCGAGTACTGGGCTCATCTGCTAGTCGCCATTCTTCTTGATGATTGATCGTCCATAAATAAGTTTTTTATCACTTACAGGTCACCCTCGTTTCTTCAACCAGCTGTCGACGGGACTTGACATGATCGCGTTGGCCGGGGAATGGCTGACAGCCACTGCTAATACAAACATGTAAGGAGACAATTTATACAGCAGACTTTCCTGTTTATAAAGCTAAATAATTGATAGTATTTTAACTCTTTCGGAATCTTATCGTAAGGTTTCAAAGAATACATTATCTGCCACAAACACTATCAGTAGTCTAAATTAATTCCTGTCGTATTAACTTCTCATCGCTCAGTCAAACCAAAAACAATATTACAGAATCTGATTCGATTAATTATACAAAACTGATGTATTATTTGAAGATTTCGGGTCGCTTAAGAAATAACCAAACCCGCCCCGTAAATGACATCAAAAGAGACTTGTTCATTGTGGATAAACTGCTGATTAATCAGATACCAATGGGAGGGGGATGTATTCCCTGTAGGCCAGTTCTCGTTATACTTTGTGGCCAGTAATCGCTTGGAATTCACCGACAGGCCCCCGCGTCCCAAGTCGTAGCTCTCGGCATATTGACACTGACGAAATGATTACTCGGTGTCTCAAATGAGCTGTACCTTTGCTGGACGACAGAGAGACTCTGGTCCGGTCGCAGCAATCGATATCAAGCCGTTTACTCGGCTTCCTTGAGAGCAGCCTGAGGACATAATTCCTTTGTTATTCTATTCATCGCTCACGATTATGTATCTTATAATGAAAAGCAAACAAATTGGGTCGCATTCTTTGTCCTGTGAAATAACATCATTACTGTAATCCTGTGGCCTGTTTGTAGTGGCCAAATATAACAACGCGTAGAAAAGAGATCATTAATCGTTTTTTTAATAAAAAAGGACTTCCGACCTGGGTAGACTTACCTCTAGCATAAGTCTTTCAATTAATTTAGATTGATAGATGTTATACACATGTATCTGCTCAAAAATGAATATCCGTTTGTAAAGATTTTGCTGACTTGCTCTGTTCATGTATCTCCAGGTTCACTTATGAAATCGCCCCGGTTTTCACTCTCATGGAAGACATTGTCCTCGGCAAGATGAGAGAACACGTCGGGTGGCCAGAGGGAGAGGGAGATGGCATATTTGCTCCAGGTTTGTAAGAATACTCATGATAAACTGACGTTTTAACTAGCCATAGCGCATTAATACGACTTTATTGTGAACCCATCGCTACTCCGAAATAACTGTATTCTGTCCGCAGGTGGAGCAATTTCTAACCTGTACGCCGTTGCGGTTGCTAGGCACCAGGTTATGCCGGACGTTAAGTCCAAGGGGATGACAGGAGCGGGTCGTCTTGTCATGTTCACGTCGGAACACGTGAGTTTTAAAATATCTAAAGATCTGACCCTCTTAAAGTTGTCTTGTGCTCCTAGCCGTACTGATTCATGCTCAAATGATGATGCTCAGATTGTTATCAGTTACAATGGGATATTTGTGTTATGCCCGGCTTCGAGCAAATGAAAGAAGGTCAGTAATGTCCATGACCTAGTTAAATAATAGCAGCAATTGGATAGTTGATGTAAACAAAATTGCTAGGAAAACATGCGACCTAAGATTCATCTTAGCGGCGTAAAGGTTTTGTGTAAACTGTTAAGTTCGCCTGTTGTCCAGTTCACATTGATTTTACCGGACTGCTTGCCGGCTTGATTGAGGGAGAAGTATTTATGTCGACGTAGTGGGAATCCTCGAGGGAGAGCTCCGTAAATGTCCGCCATTCTTCATTGCTAGATAAATAAGCCAGCTCCTCCGTCAGCCTGGACCCAGGACGTGCTGTCCGAGAGTATTCAGGCCTGCTGCCCGTTCTTCTTCCTCCCACGCGCCATAAAAATAAAAAAACTGCGGTCCCCTCAAACAAAACAACTCATTTACAAGTCAGCACAAACTGGAGCTGCATCTCAGATACCAAGCCACATCAGAGCGGTTCTTCACTCTATCAAACAAGACGCAGATGCTTCATCCGCGCTAATTTTGTATTCAACCCCAGATGAAGTAAATCACGCCGAAGTTTATTTTAGCCATGGTTTTAAATTCACAAACGAATAATAAAAAAATTTCATCATACCTCACTCCTTCGCAAGAAATGTTTCTTCCAGCCAATTACTAACCCGCAATGCGCATCCCAAATTATAAGTTATATGTCTATTTCAGAGCCACTTTTCGATCAAGCGTGCAGGTGCACTGCTGGGAATCGGGACAGACAACGTCATCTGTATCAAGACGGACGACAGGTGAGTGACGTGTCAGCTAGGGTAGCGTTTGTGTGACCGGCCACACGGGATATATCACTGCGCACATGTCGGCAGTCATATCCACCTGGTCACTCTCCCACATTATACAGCTTTATACCGACTCACAGATTATCGGTCACAGCCGCCCCCGGCTTATTGAAAAATATCGGGAGCATAAAACTCACGATCGTCGTGCGTGGAATGCCAGTGTTACAATCGGGCGGTGTAAATTAAGTGTTCATCAGCTCCCGGTGTGATTATTAATATGTGTGTACGTTCATAACCCAGGTTATCCGGCTGGTCGCTAAATCCGTAAATAACAATAGAACGGGGGCGTGCATGCAATATTTCAGATTTTTATTAACTTTTTTTTACATAATACAAATTAATAAGCGATCATATTGCGCCCGGCTCATACAGGGTTGTTAACTAAACCTAAAATAATGTGAGCCATAGGCAGAAAGAGAGGCTGGAGTTGATAAATTAGACCGGGTTTGTTGTTTAGTAAATATGTATATATACACTCAGATTATTGCAATTGTTTTTGATGTCCTGTGATTGCAGGGGTAAGATGATTCCGGCTGACCTTGACGCTAAGATAGAGGCCGCCAAGGCTGAGGGCGCCGTCCCGTTCTTCGTGTCGGCCACCGCTGGTACCACTGTTCTCGGTGCCTTTGATCCTCTCAATGAGATAGCAGATGTCTGCGAGAAACACGGCATCTGGTTCCACGTAGATGTATGTAGAATATAATAGATCTCACGAGTACTAAGCGCATATTTTTTTGTCGTCTTCTGCGCGCTGATCGGGGGGAGGCGTTAGTCTACAGCACTTTTCTCTGCATCAAAGAGTATTTATATTAGAACACAGCAAAAACAAATAATACGTGTGCACCTTGCCCCCTAGACGTTTACGCTTCCATCACTTTAGGGTGCCTGGGGAGGAAGTGCTCTAGTGTCGGCCAGGTATCGTCACTTGTTGAGCGGAGTCGCCCGAGCCGACTCGATGACGTGGAACCCCCACAAGCTGCTGGGAGCTCTCCTCCAGTGTTCAGCCATTCTCGTCCGTAGAAAGGTACAACTAGTACTGTACTTTTAATTACAGTTACCATTAAAAGGGCGCACCACCACAGTTTACAATTCTAAAAATCATTAAATCTCCTTTCGGTTTATGGTTGCAACTGCCAGCCAATATAGACACCACTTTTTAAAAAGGCAATTAGCGTTGATCAATGCATCCGTTCATGATATTTGATGTAATACATTTGTGCGTTCAGGGACTGCTCGCGGCTTGTAATTCTCTGAAGGCGAGTTACCTATTCCAACAAGACAAGCATTACGACATCACTTACGACACCGGAGACAAGGCGATCCAGTGCGGCCGTCACAACGATGTGTTCAAACTGTGGCTCATGTGGAGAGCGAAGGGGGACACTGGTGTGGAAAGTCACATCGACAGCATCATGGATCTTAATAGGTTGGTCAACGGCGTGCATCTTCACTTCGTTGTCTGCTAGTCGCTGGAATCTGATAATGTCCATTCATTACTTCAATTAATCTGTCACACCTCTCTGATAGATACCTGCAGCAGAAAATCAGAGAACGAGACGGATTTGAATATGTAATGCCTCATGAGGTATGTTAAAACGGTTTCGTCCTTCTGCTCGCAGCTCTTGTTGATTGCTGATTTTAATATTATGCTCGCTTTAAGTAAGTTGCATTGCATGATTGATGAGTTTCATTACAGCCTGAATTCATCAACACCTGTTTCTACTACGTGCCGAAAAACATGAGAGATATGAAGCCTGGCAAAGAGAGGGACATAGCTTTGGATAAGGTTTACTTAACACTTTTTTGGTTAACAATGTCAGTGTTGAGCTATTAAAGTTTATTCACAAATTAATTGGTGTTTTAAATAAATGTTTATAATTAAGGTACCACCAAAGATAAAAGCGATGATGATGGAGAAGGGATCCACAATGGTTGGCTACCAGCCATTGGATGACAAACCCAACTTTTTCCGCATGATCATCTCCAACATCGCCTCAACCTATCACGATATCGACTACTTAATCGATGAAATTGAAAAACTTGGAGAAGAAATTTGAGGAGACGAAAGGACTTCTGTGTAAGGGAGAGGAGAATTGGACTTCTGAACCAAAATCAGACCTCATATTATTTCTTAATATATTATAAGTAGATAGATATATCTATATACATATATATATAAGCGATATTATCAGTAGTCTAGCTCAGGACATATGTTACATATTGCATACCTGTAATCTCCAGTAGCAGACTAGAGTGGGTATATAAAGCATTGGCTGATGGTATTAACAGTTGAGATGTTAACATACTAGGTGTTCATAACGATGAGTCAGTAACCATCGCCCGGATTACACATAACAAGTCGAACGTTCAACGGGTAGAATGTCTGGAGAGCGAGGATATGAAATTTGAAAGTGAACTCTAGTCTTACCACTTGGTTAATATGTAAAACTTACGTAATATTAGGAAAAATATATTGAGTGCTTGTGGATTTGAAATTAATTGAAAGTGATAGAACTATACATCGTGCTATCTACTTGTAGACGAACATGTTATATACACGTGGTGTCTATCTGTAAATTATTCAACAATAAAAATGTCATTAATTAGTATACAAAATGTATGTACACGTATCATGTAACATTCAGAGGCGCCAGTCTCACTCGGGATCAATTTTTATTTTCTACTAAGAAAACAAAATTTGTCAATGATATTCACCAAACAATATCTACATCTAATACTCTTTAATACGCCTCTTTCTGTAATTGGTTCCAGCAATTTTGTGTATATCCACATACGAAATGATTAGCGCTATTTAAATCCTTGTCTATATACCTGTGTTCAACATATACATTTAACTATGAAACTTATAAGAATTAGTTATTTGTTCAACCTATTATCCTCAGATATAATACTATATGTATTGTGAACGCCTAAATGTTTAATTGTCATCTAACATGTAAAGTAAGAAAGGGCACCAAAAACATTATTCAATCTGTGTATAGTAATTGGTATTCTGTAACCTTCCATAGATATTTATCGATATAGAAATATGTATTAGTTGATTGTGATTACCAAATATGATCATTGATCTCCTGTTGATAATTAAGCTACTTCGTGTATGGATAGTAATAAGATAACTATTTATAGAGACTGTGATAGGTTAGTGATACTCGGTGCTCACCATACTTGATATTTTCTAGTTTTTGACTCAGATACTAGTCTCCTAGTCATTCTAAGTAAACGGAGTATGACGATCGTTTATCATACCGATCAACTTTAACGTACGTCAACTATATCAGTAATTACATGTAAATGTATCACGATAACTAATTGTGTGACTCTATTGACACTTGAAGTAAATTATTATTAAATGTCAGTGCTATTGTGTTAGGACATATTGATGTTATATTTGGCCAGATAAAAACCATGCTGATGCCTTTGATACAGTGTGTATGTGTTCTTTGTTTAACCAGTAGCATTAAGTATGTTAAATTTTAATTTTAATATAGTAATAAATTAGTCTAGGATGCAGTCTAGAAAACTAAGTTCCTGATTTCATTTGAACCTATCCCACCATGTTAACAAAGATATTACAATACACATCTCGTGATATGAATTAAACAATACATAAAGACACAAACACATAATTATCAATATCATATATATATGTATTGAGGGTCATTGCACGATCATTGATAAGCAGACAATAAAGTAACGTGATCATCTATTGGCTATGTAGATATTTACTGCCTGTAATACATCATCTACATATCCATCTGGTTGGACGGTCGCATGAGGTTCATAGGACGGTCTGAAATTACATTAACAGCCAGCATTTGTAGACATGTTTTAGGGGTTGATCAAGCTGAAATAGTTTATCAACTTGTTAGTGCAGGTTAATCATATGTAAGCAGTACCTGTATTTTCCTGTTCGAACCTGAACTCCCTTCATACCACAGGCTTGAGCCCCTCCAACATCACTTACAATATCATCTCCGATCATAACAATCTGATTAATAAAATAAAAACTTGAAAACTCCCGCAGAGAAAAGCAGAGCAACAGTTAAAATCGCATGCACTACTTACATTCTGAGGTGGTAGATCCATATCCTTGGCAGCAGCTAAAAAGACGTCTGCTGACGGCTTACCGATTACAGTGGCGGGTGTGTCACTGGCAAACTGTAAGATAACAGTACTACTTTCATGTCTTGATCATAGACCATACAATATCTAGGTCACTGCTTTACGGTTTAGTCATATCATGTATACCTCGAGCATTTTCGCATAAGATCCAACGTCCAGAACAGGTTTGCCACAGTCGTTGTAATATTTTCTACCATGTGAAAATGATGCATGCTTTGACTTAGGTTTAGAACTTGAAATTGATTTTGAACATTTAAGGTTAAATTCGCAAAAGCCTGAACCTACCCCCCTCCCATTGCTATGAGATGAGGATTCGGGGAATCTAGTAGCACCTGCAGCGCTCTATTAAGATTATCAGTGGTGTACATCTCGGGACCATCCCCTAATACCACACAGTTTGGGTTGGTTGCGTCAATACCCTGAAATTCTGGCATCACATCTAAAGAAAAGTAGTTATATTTATGGACAAAATACTAAGTCACTGGGCCCGACTGGTCACAAATTGTCATCGACAAGTTTTAACTTGGTGGACTCGATATCACCTAAATCTGAACGGAGCTCACCTTGGCTGATGAGCAGGAGGGGGCTGAGATTCCTGTCCTTAAGAAACTGAGCCACAGCCGGAGCAGGAGGGAACACCTTGCCGGCCTCTATACAAAATCCAAGTTTCTGTAACTTGGCGGCCAATTTCTCTTTCGTTCTGTTAGAAGTGTTGCTGCAGAACCGGTGAGGTATGTGGTTATCCTGAAGCCTGTCAACAAGAAATGTTATTAATCAATTCAAAGAGCATGACATTAAAATGGAGGATATAGTTCACGTGTGGCATCCCAGTTGATGCTGCGCTAGTTCACGCCGGGTTATCCACCGGTATCGCGTCACCGCGAGTAGAGTGATCTACCTTCACATGTCACGATCTAAGCTGATCCAAGGTCGCACCTCAGTGACCTGCTGAGGTTCCCTTCCAAAGCCCGCAACATTTCATTAAACATAGTCGTTGAGGTATGCAGTCATTGGTTAGTTATTCATGAGCTGGATTTACCAATAATTATAGCATGTAGAACATTAAAACTGCCTATAATATCGCCCCCTCTGCAGCACTCACTTTTTTACTGCTTCGATTGACCCCTCGATTGCGTAATCTCCGCTGTCATTCACATCATACAGCACGCCGTATATATCCAGCAGGAAGCCTTTAACCTCGGATGACCTGTACCAGTCTCCAGTAGCAACACCTGACATGCTTCTGTTGACGGATGCGTTTGCTGAAAACCTACTGAACTTGACTTCTGCTGCACGAGTAGCAGTGTTTTGAAGTCTACGGGCGACGTCTGCTGTGTTCCGCGTCTTCTGATCAAGTGACCTCCGTCAGCCCACAGCTTTGTTTTATTACCTTGCTTACGTTATGCCAACGTTGCACATTTATCTCATGTAAATATAATAGTGATTAGTCAGCTGTTCAGGTAATATTTTTAAAATAAGTGATTCTGGATTAGTTTTTCCTAACAATTAGAAGGCTGTTCATGAACGGCATCTTTTGATAAAAATATTGCAACTGAAAAAGACATCACTGGTCTCTATGAGACGAAATTCAAATTTAGGATACAGGGTAAAATACATAGATGTTGCATTTTTTTGACGCAACAAGCTTTAGAAATGCGCAGGTTCCGTAGTGTGTGTATCCAATATGAACTGAATGATTGTGTATTATGCGTGGGAAATC
>JAXGGS010661012.1:13555-23972 GCA_035585475.1 Armandia brevis
AAGGTGACGTTAGCCCGAACTGGCAGGTAATTTTGACTCAGTAGTACTCTTTCTTAAACGTGTCCAATGTAAATCTGCCTCTCAGATCTTCTATTGTTTAAGATTAAAGCCCGGGATCAAAGACCGATGGCAATCCAGAACGAAAACAACCGTCATGTGCATGTCGCTGAGGAGGAAAGGAGAGGGGACCAGTGGGACGGTATATGTCGATACTATACTCGGTTGTATACTGTTGCACTAAGCCCCAGACTAAGCCGAATTTTGTGCCGCATTCTTTTTCGCGCTCCGACCGCTCTCATTGAATCAAAGTTTCTGTCTGGCAGCACATTTGACCCCAGATTCTGCCAATCCGCTCAGATTGACCATAATTAACTTCGACAACTATAAAGATGTTTAAATGGATCAGCTCATTTTGACCCAAATTTTGACCTGAATAAGCTTGGATTGACCCAAATTTGAAAATCTGCGGACTGCGCATCACCACCCGGAAAAATGGCGGGTATCCCGTGGTGCAGGTGGTAAATGTAGTTTTTCGATGTTTCATAAAGTGAGTGCATGCCACACACTTTCGATAGTGAGTAACAAATAAGGTACCGATATTGTGTTTGCGTTACGAATGACCTACACTTAAAGTTGCCGATGCAGAAAAGAAAAACAACATGTTTGAACCAGTAATCATTTTATTGATTTTTTCGAGTACATTAATAAAGATATTAATGTCAGATAGGAATGGTAGAAAAACTAGCTCCGATGCTGCTTTGCGTTAATTACCGGCTAGGATGGATCCAAGTATCAAATTTAAATTGATAGCTATTCTATGTCATTTAAATGATTATATGATCCACGGAAATTGTAGTAAGCAGACCACGATTCAACACCAAAATACACCCAACTAAATCTGAAAATTAAACATTATACTGTAAATTTTGATTCGTTGTGCATAATTTATGTGAACATGACGTTTTTGAAGAAACTTTTATTGATCGGTTACCGGTCTGTTTTCAGTGCATATAATGAATATGGGATATCATTGATGTATTTGTCACCATGGACAGTGTCAGCAATTCTGTACAAGAACTAATTAATTTGGTTTGACGGCTTTAAGTCATAATGATGTATAAGTGCCAACAACATTATCTAGGTTTAGAATATCTTTAAATAAATGCGTTTAGTTATATAGATAAATCAACAGTATATTTTTTTCTAATGCTAATGTTGGCCCTCTCTGGACCTTACGCACGGTCTGGGTGTCCTCTAGCTTGCTTCTGGCCATGATGACTTCCAACACGAGTCCCCAATCTTATTAAATCTTCTACTGTTATAAAATACCTAGAATACTTAATAAGATTGGTGACCAGAGTCGTCAATTCCGTCTCGGGTGATTCCATTCAGTTCGCAGCATAAAAATGGCTTCCAGACGTCTCGAGCAGAATCCGACGCGAGGGCAACAGGTAAATGGCGATAGGTCTCAATATTATATTTTCACAATCAATCGGGAATTTGTCATTCGTGAACCTTATTGATGTGATTACAATTTGATACCGTTAGATTCACCTGGGGCTCCAAATGGAGACTTCTCGCCCCTTCAGCGACACATAGAACCTACAAAAAAGACAAAGATTCGACGAATTCTCGAATGCCATCATTAACAAGAGCCTTTGATAATGTAGTCATTTATAGATGTCGACCACAATTGATTTGGTAAATTCGACGCCTCGTTGTTGCGAGTGGCGGTTCTGATATTTGTTGAAGCGGCGGAAAAAATCCTAGCAGGGGTCCGGAGTAGTCTTCAAGGGGATCTGATTTTAGTGAGATTAGCTCAATTGATATTAAGCCATGTATTAATAGATTGTATTGAGGTGTGTCCGGTAACATATTCTAATCACGCGTGTTAATAGTCCGAGTGAAGATAACATTCAACCAAATGCAGCAATAGCGAAAGATTGACATGTGCTTAAAGGTCATCCAATTGAATCTCATTCCAAGTGAGACATAGTAGAACAGAGTCGCTTTCAAGTATAAGATACCCTAACAGACAAGATGGGATGAGAGAAAGGATTGATTAGGTTTATGTTACGAAAGACCTAGAATCGGCGTGGATATGACCTGGTAAATGTCAGCCATATACTTGGCAAGACGCTGACATTTCTGGGTCAACCCGTTGGTGTGTAGCTCAATATACCAAAACTACCTCGTGCTCCGCATATCTTCTTGATGTGGAAATATTTATTCATGTACCTCCGATATTTATGCCTTCACTTTAGCGCCGATATTTGTCTATCTAAGCCCTTCATACAGACAAGTTGGCATTGCTCCACGGGTTCCACGAGCAGATAACGCCTCCAGAAAATCCTCAGCTTTCCGTAGCGCTGTGTGACTTAATGCGAGCGCTGTCGAGAAAAACCTTCTATTCAGCGCCGTTGGTTCTGTAATCACTCTATCGTTTATGAGGCTTCTCTTTAGCATCATGTCGGTCTAGGAGTCGTGCAGTAGACATCTGTGAAAAGATTAGGTAGTCTCGAGTCTTTGAGAACTCAAGGAAGTCCCAGACCGCGTCCCAGTGGAGTAATGAAAAATGCAGAAATTTGGTTAGCGATGGCAAAAAAATATTATTCCTTAATCTGGTTGACCGATAGATTTGCCCCAGAATGGGACAGCGTATCGAGTTAAGGCTTGTTAAAAGCTTTACTTCCAGGAAACAAATTCATATTGGACATCGGTGATGATTAAACAAACACACTCGCATTCGGTTGAATTGCCTTTCCTTTATCAGTACAGGGTGAATGGTTTGGTAAACCTTACAGTCGGCATCTCAGCAGGTCCTTCACCCTCCCTCTCACACTAATGATGGTTCATTAGGCTGCTAAATAAGGAACCGCGAGCATTTTTTGGCACAGCTCATACCCAATATGGCTATTCTCTGTTCCTCCGAGCGAATAGCACTTACATGGAAATCCCTGACGTAGTGAAAAGCGTATCGCAAGTGAATCAGAGAAAAATTTATTTCAAGGCTATGTCTAGAGCAAGGCCTCCAGCAACCATGGTCTGTTCCGATGCTAAGATAAATAACTTATATCATGATTAAAGGTCAAAGACATGATTGGTTGAGAGCACGAAATAGATTCAACTATGTAAAACAAGAACAAATCACTAAACGTTTAGCAGGATAGTTAAAAATAAATTACCAACATAGTAATTAAATCATCCTTGTTGTTTTTCACATTAAAATGGCAAATTGTATACGCGTGGTTAATAAGCACTCTTGATCGAGGTATAGGTTCAAATAACATAATCTAATTCAATTAAGAGAAAGCACAGGTAAGTAGCAGAAATTAGGCCATTCACCTAATTAATATCATATATCAATAATATCATATAATAAGATTCATGCAGGATCAACAAGTATCGTCATTAAAATTGTCACACTAAAGTACGATGATATAACACGCTATTAATCTGAAATAAAACTTTATATATATAATATATGTATAATATTTATATATGTATACATATATTTATGACCATCACATTCTAGATTGTGTGTATTCGTTTTCAAACAGTGGGTCCTTGGGTCTGTCTCCGTTGCCCGGGTTACCAGACGTTCCCGCTGCAGCCCCTGCTCCCCCGTTTATTGTCGTGTGCTTGGCGGTGGCCAAGGAGGAGCGCCGGCACATCATGTCGTCTGCTCCTTCGAGCTTCCCGCGGTAACATCGGCGACAGAACAAGGCGATGAAATTACGGCGGAAAACCTTATTAAAAGTACAATATAGAACGAAATTGACGGCCGAATTCATCGTGAGCAGGAGATCGGTGATTTCTCTCACGGCTCGCACAAGGTAATTCGCCTCGTAATAACCGAAGCCGAAAAATGTCGACATGATTGCATCGGGGGTTACACAGACCATAAACACGAGAATCACAGACACCAACATTAACGTAATCCGGTGGCGAGTCGAGATCTTCTTGCGGGCGGCCCGCGAGCGCCTCAGAGCCTGCACGATGAAGTAATTCAAGGTGCAGAGAATAAACAGGGGGACTAGTGAGCGCAGGAAGTTCTGAATCCACGTGTAGGCGGTGACGAATGTCTCGTGCTCCCAGAGTTCGGTCAGCTCAACTTTCAAAGTTGTAGAATTTGTATTGTTATCGAAGCACTTAACCGTTCTATAACGAAGGGCCAGCGGTATGGTAAGTACACTCATGGAAAAGAACACGGCGACACTCGTCAGGCGAGCCCTATAGATACTACATAACTCACGTGCTTTTGTCGCGTGGCAAACGAGGATATATCTTTCCGCCGCCACTGATACAGTCAACCAGGCAGTTATACAAACCGACATATTGAAGAAGTAATGAGCGTACGGGTATAAGTAGCCGTAAGCACGCTCCCCCGCCGGTGGGTCCACGTGAAGGAGGAGGATCACCAGGAAGTAGAAGCTGTCGTTGATCAGCTTGATTCCATCAGACACCGAGAGCGCGATCAGATAGACGTTGGTGGACGACATCATTTTGCGCTGACTCAGCACAATAATGCTGAGGACGTTGCCGGTGAGACCAAAGAGGCACACGATGGGGTAGCAGAATAAGCCGGTGATGAACTGGGCTTTCAGGTAGAAGTCCTTGTATTCATCACCCGACATGCCGTCGACGCTGTCGTCTCCGGCTTCGCACGGAAACGCCGTCCCGTTGGACGACCAGCCGCATGACAAGTTCATCTTTCCCGCGATCTCACATAACCTGTAAAATAAAACAGAAATCTTATTACGTGCCACATCGGGTTGTGCGAAGATGGTGTTTTGATCGGAGAGATGCCACCTGTACACAAGTCTGCGGGCATCTTTATGACGATGTAAATATGTGACCCGACGTCGCGCGAATCCCATTTCTCGTAATGCTTCGAGAAATGCAATGAAATTGGCTCCATCGTGCGATGGAAGACCCATAAATTTGTTCCCCGTACATCCACATAAAATTAAATTACAGGCCTGCGGGATGCTTCGCAGGTAAGGTGTAAACACATACTGGCCAAAGAGCCATCACTTTGCACAGCGCAAGGCGTTGGCAATAACGGGACCAGTATACACATTTTCTCGAGTAACGTGTCTTAAACTAGACCTTTTATTTACCTGCTTCCTAGGCCCACAGTAGAGAAAACATTCTGAGAGCTTCAAAGGATTTTTTCACCTTTGAATAATTCAGACGCAGAAAAGCTGCTGGTCCTTTTTCAAGAGTCATTAAAATTGTTGTATATATTAAAGCAATGCCCCCCCCCCCTTATTTGGCGTACAAGGTAGTTTCATATCACTTTTAATTAAAGTCTATGATGACTACCGGGTCTTGAATGTATCAGGTAGATTCTGATCAATTGCATGATTAATTTTGAAACTAGCCTCTCCCAGAATATGAACCCTAGGACATGCACATGTACATTGATATACTAACAAGTGGATCAATATTTCAGAAGAAATTCGGGTTCTTAATTATTCTTAGGGAGTCGCATTTCAATTATGTCTTTTTAATCTTCGTGTCGGATTTCGAAACGCACGTTTATATTTAGCAGCTGGTTCTATCATTTTAACATACGATGGCCGCACGAATGTGTATCATTGGCATTGTTAGACATTAAATCTACTAATCACCATGTTTCACGTGGATCAAAGGATGAGTGGATCGAGTTAGCTGGGCAGAAATTGTCTGATCACATTTCATGGTGCGGCTGATCAGACACATATTTCATGTAAAAGGTGACCGCCTTGCTCTTGATTGCTCTCCTGCCCACGGTGTCATAGGTACGCTCCAGGACATGGACGATTACAAAATGATATGCATCGCTCACTCCCCGTTTTCGTCGACTTAAACAGCTCTCCGAAGGTTGGAGAATCAAATTTCTCAAGGCGTGGGATACTATCCTTGCAGCGTCCACAAAACTTCAGCGGGACATATACATCGAATGCGCTGTACAGAATTTTGCTGGCCTCAGCTCTGCAGAATTCATCCCAGCCACCATCATCAAGCTCCCCTCCTTGATGAATAATATTCTACCGTATTCGTGTGCGGCGGTTCCCCTAGCTTTGCTTCTTATTATTTGTACTTTCGGCGGATGATGTTATTATGTATACGCTTCTTAATAGGAATTCTGCCGGCGCCTTGGTGATAACTGGGCTAGAGGAATGTGAATAACACTGTGTGCTGGAGGCCACTTCACCATGATCCTTTCTATTAAAATGCAAGTTTCCTTCTGCGACCAATATACAAACCGAAGTAAATGAGGGTTATATATGTAGCTATAATGGGGCCAGTGACGTTGTTGTGATGATGTAGCGGTTCTATCTGCATGGCTGAACAGTACACGCAGGTCTGGAATCAATACTCGTGTCTCCGCGATAGATTGGTAAATTAATGCGAGGTTGAGCGAACTTTGACGTGTACAAATATAGGTCAATTACCCTGCCGTTTTGAATCGAATAACCACCCGAGCGACATTCGTTAGACATCGCCGGTTGTCGGAGAAAACTGTTTTACCAAGCAGCTCTTGCAGGTTTGTTCATCTCGACCTGTGCTTGCTATGCCGCTTGTTGCTTCGATGAGGGAAACCCAGCTGGAGATTCGGGCAGTCAACAGCACGAAAGCGTGCCCGAGAAGCCAAAAGGGCGAACCTTTTCTCCGGTATAGGTGGGCGGGCCGTGTTCGACGAAGCACACTGGGGTTCATGCAAGGGATCTTGGTCGTGTCAAGGATGCTGCTTTATTTCATTTGTACAGTGCTTTTATTTCCTCTCACACAATTGACGCCTTGACTTAGCGGCGTTTCCACTCACAAATCGTTTTAAACATCCAGTGTGCTAGCTCTGCCCAACAAGGAGTACTAAGGCTGAAACTCACGGGGGTTAAAAACCTCGACGCTTCCTTCTAATTTTAAGTCTATGAAGCTTCACGATTTGGTCGCATGCAAACGACGGCAATGTCCCTCATTAGAGTTGCCCTTTCTGTGCCTTTTAGCACCCACATAACTCTTGATTTAGGGGCTAGATTCTGTGGATACGTGTCAGTAATAATGTGATGGATGAGAGATCCGTAACCACCATGTCCTCTGTAACATGTGATGACGTCGTTAGCTAACACTGCAGAGGACACTGCTTAAATATAGCTGACACCCCGGTTTATATTGACTGATCCTTCCACACTTTGAGTAACTAGGGACAGTGTCCGATCCCGTGGGTTATTTTAATTACACATGGGCTCCAACTTGAGACGGACTATCTGAAATCTGTCTCCTTCCCCCTTGCAGAAATGTAAATGCAGTAATTGTGTGGCAGCCTGGGTATGAGGCAGGAATGTGACAAGATAGGTAACTGGTATTTATTAAATCATGTCACCTGATAAGGTGAGACTCCCGGGCGGATTAAACTAATCACTCACTCCAGGTACCCGCACGTCAATACACAGCCACATAAAGACAGATGGGATAACAAGCGCACCCAGGAATATCTTCTCTCTCGGCGCGGACTAAAGCCCGTAAATCCCCACACAGCCCTCGTGCCATAATAAGCGAATGAGACACACTGAGTGGCTCTTTATACCTGCACCATTGAAGCGACCAGATAGGCAACTGATAGCTTCAGCTGAATGCTCTCACATTTAGGGAGGATCACGGCTTGGGGGAAATCTGATTAACAACCGCAATTGTTCACTTTGATTGGATGACAAGAGAAGCATTGTCTTTATAAACACCTGATGTTGCCATGGAAATCCCCTTGACCCGATTGCAGACGCAATAAGGACAAACACCAACGTCGTTCTCACCCGGATGACATTTCCAGACTGGCCCAATTTTACAACAAATCTCACACTTGTGAAGGTCACGCATTAGCAATGCTGCTCATAGGCGGCGCCATCTTTTTCTGAAGCCCGGATTGGTAGCTGGCCTTGTCACAGCTTGCTATCTGATGATGTTTTAATTACTGTGAGGAGACAAGTGATGCGCTTGTGTTCTGATTCATTACCCTCCTATGTTTAGAAAAGATCCGGCTCCCATCCTCAAACTAACAGGGATCGCTGTTTTTCTGTTTTTTAGAGTCACGCGCATCGCGTAATTTCACAAACTTGAGCTGTAAAACCAGCACACGAGACTGATACACTGCTAACATATAATCGTACTCGACAAGAGAAATCACTTTCTCGAGAGATAGAATACCAAAGTGCTTTCAACTCCAATAAAAAAGGATATTGGTTCTTCTTGTACGACATGTACCGTATATATGATGGGAGGCAGAAAAAGCCAAGGGCCATTTCCAAAACTATATTCATTAGCACTGTGCAAGTGCTTGGGAAATACAAGATAAATATACATGATTTAGGAGCCAAACCCTGCGATATTCGGCTTCTGACAGTCTGATATTTTTATCTACATCCCTTTTCTCTTTTGTTAAGAGTGTTAAAAGGACCGTGCTTCCTGCCGCCATAAATAATATTCGCTTGTGCGTGCCTAAGACAAAATATCAATTAACTGTAACTAAACAGACAATTTATGATCAATCGAAGAGTAATTAGAACCATCAAATCTGCATTTGGAGAAGCCATCTCCAGGTGCCTATACCAATCAATCATGCGACTTAATCGCAGAATACCCTCTCATCTCAGTTTTAGACGTGATTTTGGCACCCGCAGATTTCTCTCTTGCATTACCCTACAAAATGCGATCAACTAATGGCGTTATGGTCGGTGCTTTATTGCTAATGAAAAGCGTATTGGGAGAAGTGCCACTCTTTATGCTTGAATAACGATAGGATTTAATCATATTTGGATCTGGACTGTTTTAGGATGATGAAAATCGTGAGTGATACTGTTTGCTGAAGGCGTTTATTCGCCAGCCGTACAGTAAACTTTGCACTTTCCATACTATCGACAATGTTTCGTTGTGAAATATTTGTCAATCATCACAAAGTTAAAAAAAGGGTGCAATTTGTGTTGAGGTCAAAACTTTGAAGATCAAGCCATCACTACCATCAATTTCTATAACGTTGCTTTCTGAGACCCGTGAGTTCACAGCAGAACACAAACTTGTCCTCCCAGATTACCAAGATAGCGGCGAAGAAGGGACGAGAGAATACAAAAACAAAAATATCAACACTAGATTGCCTCATATTCTATGATGAATCGAAATGATTAATTCGTGATTATTTCGCCTTCCTTTAAACCAATTAATGCTTGAATACGGTAGCAATTTCCTCCTGAAATAGAGAGGCTTTCGTAGATTTCCCTCAAGTCTGGAGAAGAATATTTCTCTTTGTTTGCCAATGGAAATAATCCAAGAATGGCAAAACATGAAACAATGATTCATCTCTGATTCAATAACAAACTATTTATTGGTCTTTATTGTGTGATATGTCAAATGCCGACGCACGCAATGAAATGATAAGATTAGCGGCTATTATTTATGGAAATAATGTTTTTCTCGGCGAGAAATGCTGCGTATAGAGATACCGTGAGTTGGGAACGTGTATTGATCAATGGCCGGCGAAACTTTGCAATTGGATCGATCTAATGAAATAAATGTCGTACAAATATAAGGTCTCATATCAATAACTAGGCACGGCTTTAAATAAAGTCGTAAATTATGGGAAGATGAAAAACACAAAATGCAGTACATTCGAATCACTACAAGGTTAATAGAAATTAGAGCAGTTTCCCCTTTTCAAATTATCTAGCTTTCACTGGGAGCAATAAAATCCGCCCTTGGAACGTTTCGACCAAGGTTATTGGCGTATTTATGAATACATATATTAATAAGGTGCGCGGGGTTAAACATCATGGAACTGTGAGTAAATTGATATAAGCTGTGTTAAATAAACAGCAGATATACTTACGGCAAACTGGGTAATGGTCGGATTTCATGAAAAGCTTCAAGCGTGTCCATTTTCAAAGATGTTTGTACAACAACAACTCGGATGTGATCAGATATCGGTAATTTCAGACCAGACTTACGGTGGTGGGGATGAAATGATGGTGTGAATTAACTCAGAAACAGACGATTACGCAACTGTTCCCAGCAGTCGGAGTATCTATAATTGATTCGTTCGTCTTTGATTAGACACACTACAAGATGAGGTATGTGCGAAACTATTGTTGTCCAGCTCGCACACGCGGCTTGCATCAGACGGAGCTATTGTCGCCGCTCCTCAGCTGGTAACCAGACGCGCACAATTAAACCGAGCAATTAGGTTTTATCCTCGCCAAGTTCAGCTCGAGGTGTTCCGGAGTGGAGTCGGGTAAACGGTTAGTCTCGTCGTTGTCTCGTGTGGGTAACCAGCGGGGGATCGTGCCACGAGAACAATGTGCGGGTATGTGGCGGGAACTTGGCGGACGCTTCCGCTCGTTCTCACCGAGAGCGACTCGGGCTGGCCCAGCGGCTGAGCGGCCAC
>JAXGGS010663233.1:2902-17884 GCA_035585475.1 Armandia brevis
AAACAAAAAAACGCGCCTGCTGCACCCTCTTTTTCAGAATTAAAAATAAAACTGACGCCCGCACCCCTTTCTCAAGCAAAAAAATGCTTGAGAAACTAATTATTAATTTTACGCAGCCTAATGAATCTGATAATTAAATATTAGCTATTAAGTGTAGTAGAGACACAGATATCCGTCATTTAGATTTCAATTCGTTGATGAGTTAATTATATATATAATTCATGCTATCTATTTGCATCGCGCCTGCCCCAAATTCCACAATGAGATCTGCTGAATTCATAAGATAATTATTTTTATGCGTAGACAATAGGAGCCGCCTATGCAGAAAAGAAAGTAGAAGTTAACGGAAAACTTGTCAAGCTACAAGTATGGGTGAGTGTGAAACTGAAACCCAATGATTCCAGATAGACGAGATATCAATAGACGTGAATTGTATTGATATCATGCAGGCATCAATATAACTGTAAATCCCATTGACGCTATTAAATATAATTGATTATATCTAGGACACGGGCGGTCAAGAGAGATACAGGGCCATGGCCGCTCTTTATTACCGAGACGCCAAAGTAGCGATAGTCTGTTACAGCGTGGCGCATAAAGCATCTCTAGAGGGTGTACAGTACTGGGTCAGAGAATTGCAGCAAAGAGAACCGGTAATTATAC
This sequence comes from Armandia brevis, assembly GCA_035585475.1. Taxonomy (NCBI): domain Eukaryota; kingdom Metazoa; phylum Annelida; class Polychaeta; family Opheliidae; genus Armandia; species Armandia brevis. Next base: position 3,566 of record JAXGGS010663233.1, read on the forward strand.
ATACAGAACTGAAAATGAAAAATGAACATTAATCAATCCTTAGCAAATAAACTTGATACAATTGGACTTAAATTTCAGAACTGCAAAATCTATTTATGTGGTACCAAAAGTGATTTACTAGAAAACAATAACGCACCTAGTTTAAATAAGGCCACGGCGGAAACCTACAATGACGACCTCAGCCGGCTAGAACCAGTAGAACGTACAGATATTAAAGAAGTGACCAACGAATTTGGTTTTGGTCTCGACGAAATTTATCAGACATCGAGTAAAGCTGGCATTGGAGTTGGTTAGTTCCACCTCAACATTTCCATTAACCTTATGAATACAAAGCTCAAAGTAAAAATGTTATGTAATATACGCTATATCAGGCAAATATTTGTTGTTTTTTAGAACTGTTGTTTCTAGATGTCGCTACATATCTCGCCAATGAACCGATGACACTCGAGACAAGTGAAGGTATGTCGCCGTAATCAAATGTCTTTATAACTTTAAAAATGTTTAAAGGCGAAGGAATTGATTTTCAAAAAAGAAATTCTGTATATTCAAAAGCAGATGTTTTCGTTTTACAGACAGTGAAATCCAAAAGGAGACTTTGCGATCAGAGCGGTCCAGAAGAAGCAGATGTAAATGCTCCTGATAATAATTATAAATGCAATATAACAGGACGAATTTGTTTAGTATTCGTACCAGGATCATATAAATGTTCTCCAGCCATGACATTGTACTTCCATGTATATGAGATTTGAGGATTCCGAGAATAGTTCGTTTTCTGCCTGTACGTTTTAGATTTCTAAGATATAAAAGTATAATACCCTTTGTTTGTTAATTCTGACTCAAATGATAAATCAAACACCGGTTTAATATATAAACCAGCGGAATATAGCAGATTCGCCATGCCATTCCCCATTGTTGTTCTAAGCTCAATCGGATTGTACAGTAGACATTCATATTTGTGGTATTCAGTGTAAACCGCGTTATAACCGGTCGAGTTGTAGCGAGAGCCTAAAGGATGACCAAATTCGGTTAATTAGCGCTTACCGGTATATTTATCTGGACCGCAGATTCAAGCGACAATAGAACAAAATCAAGAAACGCCCGAGGTCGATCATCTGAAAATGTATGATTTAATGGAGCTATTAAAGAAAACATAGACAGAAGGAAGCATTTTATTTAGGTTTATATCGAGCATTGCCCTGGGCCTCAATACCATACTCATCATATTTTCATATACATGTATGCTGCTCGAATATGTCCAAAGTTTTGCTACTTGAGAGAACAAACTAGGTACAACAACTTTGCTTGTTGACATTGCCATGGTGATTTCAAGATGCAATGTGTTACTCGTGAATGAGAAGCCACAAATTATATTTTGAAAAGTATCAAATGAGATTAATTCGGCGTTAGATACAATATTGTCTTATTCCGGTATTTAGAACTTTAATAATGTAAGTTGACGTGTCTTACAGTTACCACTCAATACACAGGGACGATAAAAAGGTTGCTACAGGCGACATGAAGGGAGATGTGGTACCCCGGAGCACTGTCTACACTAAGCTGCGACTGTAAAAAGATTGCTGCCATGTTCCGGGCTACTGGTTATTTTCTAATGTCAAAACTGTCTATGTTATTCTGAATGTATGGCACAAAGTTCCGAGAGTGTATAGAATATTCATTTTGTAAATACGTGTAATCATATATTCCAACAGAGCACAACACATTTACGAAATTGAGTAAAATGGGCAAAGGGATTTCGGAGATACAAAAATCTATTGTCAAAAAAGTGGCGAAAGTTCGCAGAGGAAAAATACATACTAGCTTTGCTCTCTTTTAGTATTCGAAATAATGAACACATCAAAATGATTTCGATCTAACAGATAGGGGATGGAAGGGTCCAAGCATCAGAAACGACGACGCACTTCGTGTTCATAGTAGACAGGTGCGTGTAATAGTTAAACTACAGTGAACACAAAAGAAATACGACGTTACAAATGTACAAGGTGTATTCTTTTATTACAAAGCCATAATCTACAACTACAACATTACATACTATATCATAGTTTCAATGTTACAACTATTGCAAAACAACACTAGTTCCAAAATGGAGTTAACTACACATTTACAAGCAGTACATATGCATTTCTGGATAGCTGGGACAGCGTCGAGTCCGAAGATTGAACTGTGTTCACGTATTTATGTAATTTAGTAGCATATTTATAGAGAAACCCAGAAAGTCTTGCGCTCATGCATGTACAGAATAAAGTCACAAAACCTTAACATGATTCGATTATAACAACTGAAATCCCTATACCCTGGTACTGCCTATAATGGCAAAAACAACGTAATAGTACAAATCCATAATGGAAAAGCCTCGATCTCTCTTCTCTCTCCACTGCACTGTAGAAAAACTAAACTGAGGAGGACTAGTTTGTGTAAAAGCGATCAGCCTTAAACAGCACACAGCAACTAGGAAATTCATCAATGGGAATTAATTAGCGGTCTGATCACTATCATTGGTAAAATGGCACGAGTATAATAATAAATTTCATTTTTCTTTGCCAGCTAGATCAAATCTCGAAGATGTATGTGGTTGTGTGAGTAAAATTACAATAGTGAATACAATCGTCCGACTGATATAAACACGGTATTGTAATACATGACGGGCTTTTTAGTGTACATATGGTATCTATATTCACAAGGGAAGCGCAAACTACAAGCTTCATCTATACAGATTCATGTATGTGCGGGCTTTGTCAAACAAAATGTAATCTGTATATAAAAAGTCAAGTTTTCATTCGTTATGATACACATAATTATAAATTGTAAATCAAAAGCTACACAGAGAAAAGATTGCATTTCCTCACCGAGTGCAAGGGGGCAAATTGAAAAGCACCATCATTTTTACATCCTTATGTATCAAGCAATAAAATCATACAAATCACTTCGAGACTCAAGAGTCAATTTATCATCGACTACGGCATTACTATTTCCCCATCAATCATATGGTTGTGTTTAGCGGTCAACTAAGAGTATGAAAAACCTACACTGTACAGAGGAGTACAATAAAATAACGTCTCTGATTTTGGTGTTTGGCCAGCTTTATACAATGGTACATCACAAATACAAATTACACAGGGAAGCGTCTCAATGGCGAGAAGCTAACATCGAGGGCTCGATACGAGGTGAAAGAGTGTAGCTGTACAAATAACATATATCCCTGCCTGATGATGGTACATAGCCCTGGCGTCCCAGTCGTATAGTAAGGTTACACTAGGGAACTGGCGAGGAGAGTAGTATATACTGATTGTAAGCAGTACGTGCGCGATAACCTCGGTGATTCGTATTCAAAGCACACGACAAGTCTGTATAATATTTTTGTTTTAAATTGGATATAGAAAAGCACTTATCATCTATGTACAAAGATGTCACTGCGCACCACCCCCTCTCGAGAGCGATATAATATAAAAGATTAAATGCCTATACACCAGATACACTCAAAACAATTCCGAATGCAGAAAATACCGAAATGCAGAGCTAGATCACCACACCACCGACCGGCTACAGTTCATGACATACGCGTGAAAGAGATAGAGCACAAGTTTATACATTTTCTGTACATACAATGTCGTCATCACCGAAGAACGAATCAACCCCATAGTCCACAGCTTATCTACCCCAACCCTCGAAAGTTACACGCACGTGGCGTGTGTTGCAAGACTTAACAGTAATATAAGTAATACTTTGCTGAGAGCAGGCACAGCTACGGATAGGATAGATGGATAGATACACGAGAGAAATAGACGCCGGGACATGGGAACATATTGAACACTTTACCAGCAAATAGAGAGAAAACTTAGGCGGCCTGGGACCATGAATGGCAAGCGCTGATATGTAAGGGACACATACATATACAAGAGGTGAGGGGATTGCTGACAATAAAACACAATGATAACTGCTCGGTTACACCTTTGGTTGTTGTGTTGGTAGACACTCGTGATGATGTGCGATCTGTGGTTATCAGCTACGGTAAAGTTTACAAGCGCAGCGCTCGCAGCAGTAGGACCAAAGTTTGACGCACGAACTCTACGATTATCATTATCCAACTGAACGTTAAAATATATCATCGGACAGAATACGGAGTACAAAACTGCTCAAAGCAACAAACTGTTTATCGATTACTGAATATATAATGTTGAATATGATGAGAAAGACATCAGAGTTGGGCGACAAGCGACATACACATTTGAATAATAGGCGGCTCGTGGCAAACACAAGGCAGTAGTATAGTCAGATAGTAGTATTACAAATCTTGTACACACAAGCTCAGGTGCGGGTAACCACGCTTGCATATGTTTAACTCGTGTCGTGTGTGTCTGTGTGTATACCGTCCGGATAAAAAGCACAGAGTGGCTGGCCATGTACATGTACTGTAGAACTTTTGACGTACACAATATTGTCACATACACAAAGTGAGTAAATTACTTGTCACATTATCAGGGTACATTCGTAAAATGTGGTTTGCTATTCACAAACGCTTGGCAAAATTCGAATCTTACATTAATCAATTAATTAATTAACCTATTACAGCAATTTGTCGTATAAAGGTACTCTTACATGACAGCCGTTATTCTAATGGCAGTAATCTTACTAAATGGTTACAGAATCACACCCTAGTAAACGAGTGGTCCTAAGATAAAATTGTTCGATCTCATTAGATAATCCATTTAAGATAAACCTCGGTTTGTTTGTTCATGTAATCCCTGGTTTCTTCTCATACATGAAGTCGTGTTTCCTTTTAAGCCAAGCCACAAATGTCAAAATGTCTAAGAGCGAATAAGAGTATATATATTTATATGTATACATTTGGGTAATTAGGTTAAAACTAGTTGCTAAATGCTCTGGGTGCTTGCTTCTCATTTCTTGTCCTTCTTCTTGGAGAACGACGGCATCCTGAACCCCTTCTTTTTCTTCTTGTCCTTGCTTGGAGAGGCCTGCTCTGGCAGATCCGCTACGGGCGAACCCTGGAAACGAAATATTATAATATAAAATAGTACAATATGCAACGTTTTTAACATGTTGCCAAAGTACACACATAATTGTTGTTGTAAATGCACGTCTAGTAATACCTCTCTGTTACTGTCATAGGGACCTTCTCCACTGGATGTTGACTTTGTAGGGGAAGCAAGCTGTTGTTCTCCATTTACAGTGCCTACAAAACAACACACAATAATAAATACACTCGTTTAGAGCACATGATCATAAATTGACCATACTTGAAGCTAACCATAACATTTATATTTAAGGAACTTAAAGCTCTTTAAGTTAACCATAGTCATTAAGAATACTGATATATAATTTGTCAAAGCTACAAACTAAGGATTGCTCGCTAGGGATATTAGAATGTGACTCTAGTCACTCTACATATATAATTACTTTGATGACATTTGATTACATAAATTACAATCTACAATAATCAGCCAATACTGCCAGCAGAAAAGCAGCGTACAAATAGTAACGACTCATCTGAAAGTCAACAATAATCAAATATCCATAATATACCACGTGAATCTGCCACCTGTAACTGAACCTTAACTAACTAAACCAACCATGATCGACCCCACAAGTCGGGCGTGTGGTGGATTAAGATCGGATAAACTGTCGAATATGATAATCTGCACCGAACTGTCTCTTCTAAATCTTACCTACAGATTACCTGAAGCCTAAATTAGCTGGCGTGCGCGAATCCTTTTGACTGAATACCTACCAAATGTCTGATTGTTAAGTAAGCTCTGCCTTATTCTGTACTTTGACTGATTTTAACATGGGATAGGGAACGATGCCTTTGTAGATTAATTAGTGTTACTATGGTTACTAAAGCTGGGTGTGTCACTGGGGGGAGTTTAAACATAAATTTGCCGAATATAACTATCACTTTCTTCCTACTTTGTTGACTTAATTACACTGAGGAAATGAAGTGAATGATAAGAAATTGCACGATATCGAATTGCGACGGTAAACGGACACAGTAAGCTGACAGTATTAACTGTAAAAGCGAGACTGAAGCATGCGGAATTGATGGTCTAATATCATCAAAAAAAGGTGCAGGATGTAAAATACAACAATTGAAAAGGCACATGACCAGATGTAGTGTACAAATCATAGTTGGTGATCGTTGATTAGCTTCACTAACTTGAATAAGTTTAATAACAGTGTTAAAGGTGTCCAGATCAATGTGCCATGCAACCCGTAAGTTTGTATTGTTTAGATGATGAGAGATGAGGCCATGCACCAACCGAGGTTAATAACAACTGAGGAGTACATGAGGCCCAGGCCTCTCTTATCTTACCCTTCTTGTCCTTCTTAGACTTGCTTGGCTTACGTTCAGATTTGGATCGGCTAAAACTGCCTTCCAACTCTCTAACCACTGGTATACATAAACACAAACGATGTAAAGATGCATGCATCTCATGTCAGTTAATAAATGAAAAATAATATGAGTAATTAAGGACGTCCATCAGAATCAAATATAAGTACTATGCACAGTATATAGCACAACACGCCTTACTACAAACTAGCATGCAAGTAACTTTGGACACACATTTCTACACATGACTAGGCTAGTAAACGTAAGTGGTAAAAATTAATAAACTAAATATTACAAGTTGGCAGTTGATGCCGTGTATGTGTACGTGTTGATCAACTGAATCCAAATTAAACGATTATTAAATTAACCGAGTTTTGAATGAATGGGTGTGAATCTGGTTATTTCCACCGTCTATAGGCAGCCACATTCACTGCGGGTGGGCTTAAATAGACACAGCCGTAAGCTGGTGCTGCTGTACAAGGGATAGGGGAGACGAGACCCTAGTCACGCAAACCACACCTTAGGCACAAGAAATATAGATAGTAAATAAAAAAAATTAAAGTGCGCTACAAACTGGCTCCGTCGGAGACCAGCCCGAAAACTTACAACTTGAGAAGCAAGCACCCTGAGCTGAGCGCTCGAGTTAAACTTGTGTTTCGGAGGGAGTAGGATCGGCCTTTGGCTTCCTACGCTTTTTGCCTTTTGAAAAAAGAAATTCAAGGTGATATGATCAATACACTGGTGGAACAACACAGAAAACCACCACTACTAAAACGCCTGTATCCATATGTACACTGAAGCATATAAACTACAAATAATACACACTGCCCCAAAGCTCGTCTTTACATGTGAGTATCAAACAGCTGTCACACAACAATACACTACACCTATTATAGTTAACAATTACTAGATTTGTAAAACTACATTTAATAATTTACATCAACGTCTAACCATACAGTATCTTACTGAGATGTAGAAAGTATTCGTATAGAATATGGGACAAGATGGGCGTTGTTTGTACTATGGCCAGGGTTTTAATCTCAGCCCATTAAGCCTCACAGTGTTTCTCTCGCCTCCCAGGTGTGGTTTGGATTTACAACAACCAAAGATCCCATAAAAAAGTGTGATTGGGAAGTTGTAATTCTGGTTATGTGGTTTCTTACAATCGTTATGGATTTCAAGTGGATCGGATATTTGTCAAACTAGGTGGGTCATACACACGCGTTGATAAATGTGATTCTCTTTGATGAAGAAATAACATAACACTACTTACGTTTCTTACTCTTCTCTGGCGAGTATCGTGCAGACTGAGTGCGTTGGAAATCCGTTGGATCGGGGCTAGTTGGGCTAGAGGGCGCTGTGACCACAACATGCAAGGCAAACAACTAGTTGTAAACTCAAATAGTAACTTAAAAAGGAGCTCTACAATGAAACAGTCTATAATGTCCAGCCTTACCAAACGCATGAATGGAGTGAATTTGCTATACATATGTATCTATATATCAACGTAGACATTTGGTAAGGCCGTTCATTTTCTAAACACTGTAAAATCCACTCGATGCTTAGGTAGTTAGATCTAACATTCTAAAGAATATCTCAAGAAAATATGCTACGAGTAACAATTAATTTAAGGAAACACAATTCTAAATAAGTACATGTACAGGAATGTATGCACCATGCGTGAAAAATTGAATTAATTGAATCAAAAGTATCATCTTGTACATGCATACGCATTTATGAGTCAAATATACTCGCAACCATCATCAGGTGTTCGCATGAATTCAATACGAAAATATCGCGGTGCGTTTTGTTCATACAACTGGACATTTCTTGGTCATGTGATAGTGTTGGTTAGAAAGCGGCGTACGCATGTACAAGTTAGGTACCGTACTCTGTACGTTTTTGTCGCCAGAGTTGTTTCTGTGTGTTTGCGCAGGTGAGAGAAGCGAACTACCCACTACGAACCTTCGGCATAGCTAACGCTGCGTGCTCCGGGCTGCTGATGGTGAGGCACAGGAGCAGCTACAGCGACAGCGGCAGCTCCTCCCAACACGTCATCTATGTTAGTCTCTCTAGAGCCGGAGGACGGCTGCACATATGCTAGGTAAACATACCAAACATAAGCAACACGAACACAACGAGATGCTCAAAACGGTCAAAATCATAAACTCAAAAATGCTAGTGTTAAAACGGGTCTAGATCTTAAATGCACGAAATGAAACAAATGCAAATAAAAATGCTAATAGGTAAGTCACTACTGAAATGATAATTTACTATAAGCTGGTGTTTACAACGTGGGCCACAATAAAAAGAAAATGAAGGCTATAGTAAATATTGAAATAATATGTGGTAAATGTGTTGGTTGAGCTGAAATTGAAATCACCTACGTGTTTCTCATGTAACACAGCCGCCTGTATCTAACCCTGACTTACCTACCTCAGTTTGTGCTCCAGTATCATCCAGACTTTACATTCATAGGTTAGTAGCCATGCTCTGCTTTAACATTATTTAACAAAACCCCTAACAGTCGAAGTAAAATTAACATAAACTTTATGACCGTTCAACAGTTCCTGTTTCTAATGAACATGCAACTTTAGTAGTATAAACCTAGGGATCTCACCTGGCGGGGGAGAATCTATGAACACATAATGCCCATGATCATTAGGGTCATCCAGCGACGTTTCTAAATACCGAGGTCGGGGAGTTGAGGCTTCACGCCAAAGCAAATGTGATTAGCGAAAATTAGCACGGTAACAGGCACCATAGAGACCATGGACAAGAAACATTTAATAAGACTTGTAAATATTACAGGCGTTAGTGGATGTACTTATTTCAATTCAAGGTTGCCACATGTATAAATAAAGGAAAGAATGAGATACAAGTACTTTGCTTAAAGTAAATTAGGTAATACTAATACGTGATGCTGACGATACTTAGTATTAATAGAGAGCGTAAACCACGTTAAGAAAACAGCGTCCATGAAAAGGAAGTGCCACGATTATTTTCATGCTGAACTAAATACACATGATACTAGCGGGGCTGCCTACTTTCTACTTTCAAAAAATATCAACTTCCTTTTCTAAAATAAAATTGACATGCCACATGCATAAAACGTAAGAACTTACCTTGACTCAGTCAGGTTCCAAACGTATTCCATTTGCTTAGACTTAACATTGCGGTTATATAATACATACACCCACATCTTACTTACTGCTCACAACACCAATGTTTTTTAATATTTTTAGACACACGAAAGTGTGATGAACCGCTTATTTTTAACAATCCACGGGAGTCCTGTCCTGTTGCCAAGATAACGCTTAACTCACCCATCTGAACTACGTCAGTCTGCGCATCTGACTCTTGGCCGTCTCTGACGAGATGCATGCGTTCTTCTGTAGAGATTAGGCGCCCGTCTGGGCCAGGCTCGATTGCACTGTCCTCGGCATCTCCTTGTTAGTAAAGGGGACAAGAGAGAGACAGTAAGTTAAACTATTCTGACACCTGGCAACCAGCTTAAAAACAAATGCTGGCGTTCAGCCCGGGTCAGCTTTCACATCGTAGTGAGACTAGCCAGCTACCACGAGGCACTAAACACAAGACAACATTGGATTTCATCGATTGATTGGAAATGAGCGAGACGAATTGCCATCCACGTACACTTAACAGCTAGAACGCTGGATAAGCAGAAGTCGAATGATGTCTTGATGTTATTGATCTAAGTCTGATTGACACTATATCTCATATTATGCACAATTCCAAACTCTGTCCAGTGGAAGCTAAGACAAAGAGGTCGATTCAGAAAATAGAAGCAAAATGCAACTGGAATTTCATCAGACAATTACAGAGAATAAGAGATTCCACTGAACAGACGAAGGATCGCGTAAAAAGTATTATACTTCATTATATCTACTGAAGGTTTATAGTTATGGCATTCGCATTTTTTATCTCTAGTCTGTTATGCTGCAACAGAATTTTACCAACACCAGTTACGGTATGCACGGAGAAGGACTATTTCAATAGGATTAAATACATACCATCATCACATTCATCAGTTTCTATGAGAGCATTAAATATAGAGAAATGGGTATTTTCAATCATTGGGATTAAGGGTAAGTTATGTACACGTAGATGTATACATATCTTAAGATACACACTGTTCATTCATACAGTCATTAAGAATTGGAGAAGTTATCACACATCATTTATCAGTTAGACGTTGCGTTACGTTACAGTAAGTTCCGTCATGCAGGATGCACTGCATCTCGTGAGTTAAAGCATTAAGAGCTTATAAAATATGGCCAGTCGACTCATTTGTCGGTTTGCTGTCTGCATCTTTCTGTTTCGCCTTTTTATCAGACGAGAGCGGTTTCTGGAAGTACACGTGGTATGATTTGCGTCAGATGATCTTACCTCCGCCACCTTGTTTTGTCTCGACGTCCTTCTTGTAGTTGGCGATGTCCTCTTCGTTCATGTTATCAAATGGGTTAGGTGCATAGTAGGTTTTGTACACGACGGCGTTATGTTGGTGGTCTCTCTGGATGATTCCCTTGGAGGCGGCGCCTACCACAATGACGGAGTCCTGGGTGGTGCCAGCGCCTTCCTAAAATGCAGAAAAGTGTTACATGATCATCAATACCATAATCAAATAAAATACAAATTAAATATTAAGTTTTTGTATTCTATTGAAAAATAGCTAATTGATTGAAAACTACAATTGCCGTACATCGGGAGAAATAGTGCTTCATCTCATACCCGGCAATTTTTTTTCTATAATATTGCAATGTAAGAAAATAAAGAGTTTGATTTGGTTGGCACAAACCTTCAACTTCTGGGCTTCATCCCAAGTGATACCTTCCAGGATCTTTGACTGAGGTCCTGCTGTAATCTTTTCTGTGTAGTACTCCTTACGGATCTGCGAAAAGTGGATATCAATTAACAAATCTTATTCATGAGATGGTGAGAAGTTCATAACATTTAATAAAGTCCGAGAGTGAAATATACTTACAGATTGATGTTTCAGTCTAAACTCTTTAGGGTTGTCACTAATTGGGGCAAATTGGTTGGCATGTTCTACTTTGACTGGATTACTAGAATTGTTGGGCGAGTTTTCTGGCACCCACTGAAATTAGAAAAATATATTAAGGATGCGACAAAAATTACAATTTTAATAAATCTACTCTAGCTACGTGTTACTTCCGATACCCCATGCTTCAAATCGTCAGGTCGATACACGACCAACATGCTGTGCTGGACGTCTTCGCTATATATGATTGTTTCACGTCTTATTACCGTACATTGTATCGATCACGCACAATGATAATGAATAGTGAATGGGTGGAAATATTTGAGTGAATTAGCATCAAAACAAATAAAACCACGAATCAAGTACTCATGAGAGTAATAAATAATAAACGCATGTAAAACTTAGCAGTAGTGTCACTATCATTCAGAATCCTCTGCGCCTGATTCAATCAAAAAGTGCTACACGCGATAACTTCATTATGAGTAGAATAATGTTCTATCTCGGTAACATCTCTCATTTTTGTTGCTTAAGACGTGTATACATGTGGTCGATTACTTGAGAGGAAGAAGTGTACTGGACAGAACACCAGAAAGATAACAAAACATGCACAATCTAAGGAGTTTGGGGATAAAACCTACATTTGGGTCAGACCTATCAGTTGCCATCCACTGAAAGGAGACGAACAGTTGGAGAATCAAACTATCTGGTATGGTTATAGTGCGCCAATCAACAGGGTACATCATCAACACGTAAAACGTTTTCAACATGGAAACAAACTCTCAATTAAAACCAAATAATTCAGCTGGTCATCAAGAACCATGCACTTACTCGCACTTGCTGAAACGACGGTAGTCAACGATAAACATTTACTAATTGAAATGTTCTGAACACTGGTAACGACATAACTAATTTTACTGTCATGCTTTCAACACATCCACATAAGTACATTACTTGTAAACTATATACAAATTTTACCAAAAAGAGGTAAATTTTGAATCATAATACAAAATTAGGAAACGTGAAAGCTCGTGACTTTCTGTTCATTGTTTTACATTTTAAAGATAGACATGCTTCTATGCTCGTATATATATATCGACGTAAACTCTCACATACCTTGGTAATAGTTTTAGGGGTGGGGGTACCAACTTCTGGGATTTCTTCCTTCTTGTAGGCATTCGGGGTATTTAACCATTCACATTTGAAAACTTTCTTTTGTCTATCATACACTTGTTTAACTGGGGTTCTGTAAGAAAGGGGACAGCGTAAATTATTATGTTTCGATACATGTATTTGTAAAAGGCCAAATCAGTAAAAACTGGGGCGTATTACTTGGGCAATTTGTATTCTGTTCTCTATTATACATTGTACTGGTATGAGTACAGGTAGTCTTATTGCGATAAAGGGCATATTACATCTGTCAAGGTCAATCAGGTATTTCAAACTATATATTTTGGATTAATTAAATATTCAAACCAATATCTTGAAGGCGAACTTACTTTTCATCATACATATACGCAAAGGAGGAGGTGGTTGGGGGGATTTCCACTTCGCTATTGGCACGGTCCCTCTTATCTGTATTCTTCAGGTTGGGTTCACGGTATAAGTGCCCAGTGCGGTATCCCTATGAGGCGAAAAAAAAATCAATCACATTTAGCGTGATAGAGGCAAGGCCGCCGGAATCGATTTTGGTTAAGCTTTTAGCCCTTACGCAGTTGTCGAGATGCCTCATGAGTCCCTCGAACTCAATCTCTCCCCGCCTCCACTTCTTCTTGCCCTCCTCATGCTGTAATGGTTGGTTGGCAGCCTCGAAAGCTTTAGCGCGGACCTCCTCGGATGGTATGTGAATGTTGTCCAGGCCAAGTGGGGCGGCACGAAGCTGGTTACAAATGAAAGAAAACATGTTAATCGTTATTGAATACAATCTTTGAAAATTCGAGCAAACCCATCCGCTTTCGTTTAGATGAATTACAAAAATATTTATATTTAAAAATTCACCTGTGATTCGCAGGCGATCATTAAATTGAAACAATAATTAAACGCCTCTTCTAAAGATTCTCCTCCCACGATGAAACCGAAGTTTCTAAGGATCATAACTTTGTTGTTGGGTCCGAGTGTGCGCGCGATTTTATCGAATTCCTCCTCGCCCGAAACACTGCCCGAGTAGTCGTAGTAGCTCGCCTCTCCACAGATGATCGCCTCGTGACTCATTTGAAGAAGTCCACACTTCATCGAAGACACCTACATAAATATAATTACACATAATGACATATAATTATAGTCATAACCATTGATAATTGCATACAATTTCATGAAAACCCCATGGATGGTACAAATTACTAGCAGTTAATTTTATGGCTCACATTATGTTTTATTAAATGTTTATATACTATGCAATAAAACCCTAAGCACAGTATGTACTGTATGTGTGTGTGAATATTGTACTTTATGATGCAGACTATATGTAAATATTTAGGAACAACGATGGTAGTACAACAAAGCGTATGGAAATTTAACCACAAAATCGTTTTATCGCCAACTTTCTTGTAAATTACGAATGCTGTGAACGATGAGAAGAGAGTAGTATGTGATATGATGTGACTTACCGAGACAGCAGACGGACAGCGGATGTGGATAATGCACTTGATGTCGGGCCTGAAGGAGTGGATGGCAGCGTGCAGCTGGAAGCCCTCCTTGTTCAGTCCCAGGTTGGTGGAGCCGGCATCTACCTCATCTCCCTGCATGTTGGCTTTCTTCAGGGAGGAGGCGGTCACCTCATGGAACATTAACCCATGAGGAATGGTCAAGAAATGTTCTTCTTCTTGGTTAATTCTTAGCTGTAATATTAAAAAGATAAATTCTTAGTAACAAATTAGACAAAAGTACCAGTGTACTAAAAATATGACGTAATTGTTGTTAAACTTGCAAATTGCAA
>JAXGGS010664344.1:14247-32397 GCA_035585475.1 Armandia brevis
TCAGTACTTCAATCACAAGGTCTTCTCACCACGAGGTCATTCCCCCAATCAAGAGTAGATTAGTTCCAAAACCCAAAGCATGGCAAATTTAGCCACAATTTCTTTAAAGTTGATGAAATTTTGAATCCCCGTGGTCCCCTAGCTTTTATTTAAAACTGAATATGTACCTGGTGAAGTTTTAATTTGCTCAATAATCTGACACCATTTTGGACTTTACTGGATGAATAAATATGGCCGCTTTGGCTTTACAATTTCTGTTACTTACACCTCAATACTTACAGTTAACTTCAGCTAACTAAGTCAGCTATGCTCATTACAATGTGAGCAGTAGTATTCTGCATGTGCATGAAAGGGAATAAATCTCAGCTATTAAAAGTCCTACACTTGAATTACATGTATCGTTACAAGACTTATATATCCTCCAATACTCCAACGTTACACCATATTTACACATGTGCTTGTTTGCACATTGCTCGTACGCGATTGTATAAATAAATCGATAAGTAGCTATTACGAACATGAAAACCCATACATAGTCACACTTTTTACAGTACTGTTATCGGAGCCAGTTAAAAGACAAAATACTTTACCATTCAAGGAATGAGTGGTATAGTGGTAAGAGGCATCGCTTCTCTATTACACTCACTGAAAAAGAAAACAGATGTGGATCTTAATCATAGCAATCAAATGTACAGTTGGCTTTACACTCATCATGTTTTTTTGTATTGCGTTCTCTCTTTTTGTTTTCACTACAAGGGTAGATAAATGTGATTTTGAAAGTATTGTCCAACATGATAAGTGCAATTGGGCAGTACTAAATATTTGTTTACAAGTAGACGGGCAATGCGAATAAAGTTCCCATCATATCACGAGGACATCAGAACAAAGAAAACCTAACATGCTGACTCAGTTATCATAAGCTAAACTAACTGTTAACGGTGTAAAACATTGAAAAGTGACACGGACCATTTATCAGGTCATACTCAACCGAATATTGTCCATTAAGTGTGGCTGCACACGTGAGGGTGCTTCTCCACAAGGGCTGAAAGTGTAAGCAAACATTGTTCAGTCAAATGTGATCTTTCCTTCGGGCATCCACCCGTCTTTATGTAAGGGGCTTAATATAATGAAACCAAATTTTACGTCTCTTCGTGATAATCTTTCGGAGACATCTGTAAGATGTGATTTCATGACTTGCGATTTTAATATTAAGGCCCCATTCGGGTATACTGGAGCAAATTGAAAATGTTTCCGGCGAGTTCGTCTTAGAACTGTCAAACTGATACCGACCATACTTAAGGATGGTGGAACTTTGCAATCCACAAGTTACACTTGTTACCTCCTGGATACTACATGTACTTTCTTGCGGCGACTAGATGTGGACTGCTCGGCTTTCTTACTGCAATTCGCACAAAATTCCAATGAAACCTTCTTGTTGGACACATGAAGACACACTCCTGCTCCGCTTTCTTCCTCGGCATCACTGTCTGTATCACTTTCAGCATCATACCCGTTACTGGTGGCTTTCTTAGAACCAGCAGCGGCGTAATCATGATCCAACTTTTGGATCTTGCGCGATGTGCCGATTCTGGTCGTGACACCATTCACAATACTGTCGTTTTCTTTCTGGCTGTCACTATTGTTATCTTCTTTTGAATTATTCTTTTTTCGCTTAATACTGTTTTTGGACACTTGCGGCTCAGTTGACCTTGCAACGGCTTGAAATTCTGACGATCGGAACTTGACACCTTGGGTCGAAGCAATGTTTTTTAACAGAGATCCAAGGGTTCCCTGGTTAGCTAGAACACTCTTCAAATATTCTACCTCGTTTTTTAAGCTATCCACCGAATTTTCCAACGAGTTGACATTTTTCTTCAGGCTGCTGTTTTCATGGCTCAAGGATTTCACCGAAGATTCTAGATTTGTGACATATGACTTCTTTTTCTGTCTGTTCTCGCGAGCAGCGATAGCGTTTTTGGACATACTCAAGCTGCCGCTCAAGCTACCCAAAGGCTTCTTAAAATCAACAGAATATTCATCGTCATCCATATAGCGATCCTCATCATGTGAGACTGATTTAATTTTGATTCTTGGTTGAGAATTGGGCTGGGCGAAGACATTCTCCATATATTCCAAATCACTATGCTGGGGAGAGACCGAGCCGGTACTGCCGGTCATGCTCTCCAGGTAGGAGACCAAAGCATCCTCATTGGCATCCGAATCTTCCATATTCAGACTAATCACAGTAGTAGGCTTCTGCAAGGGCTCTTTAAGGAGACTCACTTGACTGGTAGAGATCGTGTTTCCCAGCTCAGGAAAAAGCAAACCGTTTCCCTCCATGTCTTTGTCCTGTGAACAAAATGGCGTAGTTAAGCTGAATATTTCCTGCATATCGCTGGACGATACTGACACACTTGACATGCTTAGATTTAAAATGCAAAGAACCTATACCTGATTATTGAACAGATATGATGATCAAAAAACAAAATCAACGGATAAATTTCCGATATATAGCTGATTAAAGTGCGGCCTATTCGTTTCACTTTGCTTCAAACGTTGGGGCAGCGTGCACGAAGCGGTGTTTGATTGGCTGACAGGAGGAGAAATCCGGAACAGGAATTATCAAGATGGGTTATCAAGTACGGTGGCTTTTACATGGTGTTAAGAGTTTGTCGTTCTCAACATCGCTAGACGGCGGCAACCCCACAGGCCTGAATGACAATATATTTTGTCCGTTTCTTTAAGGTTTCCATCATTTTAAGTAATACGGATTTTTAGTTTTTGTTTTGCTTTTTGGACGATACAAAAATATTACTGGGCCGGTTGTGGTTTATTTTAGAATACTTAATACTTCATTTATTGCATACGCGAATAACACATCTAACCTTGAAAATCAAGCTAAATACACATTTTCTTCTCAGATTCGACCGAAAGTTGGAAGTGCAGCTTAATTTTTAGAGGCAATTACAGAAATATAATTAAGTTAAAATGGCAACAACTCCGAATCGATCTAATTTAATGATTTATTTTTAACTGGCATCATTGTCAGCCTACTAAGTGATAGTGATGTGAAAGTTGTCACCAAGAACATTTGGTAAAATCATCGAATATAAACTAAGTTACCACGCTAATATTTTTATATGCCCTGTCAGTATGTATTACAGCAGCGCTATTCTACAAGGTAAATCTGGATATATGGTCCCCTGAAATTATAGCTAACCTGTATTGGTAAATAACATAGCTGTCTCGTAACATGCAAAACTATCGACCAATTGCACACATTTGTGAAAGGGAGCCATTATAGACACTATACGATTACGTCTTTTAACAGTACAAATGGCCGACAACGATGATATATAAACATATTATCAATAGGTATAAATACCGGTATGTATCTAGCTGATACCATACATTTCTCATATGATAACTAAATATTGTGTCTCTCTGAATAATAGCATGTATATGGGCACACAATTTCGCAGTTGCTATAATTGCTTACTATACTTAAATTAGATCTAGTCATTTTATGAAATTGTAGTACCTATATATAGACATTTTTCTGTAATAAGTATAAGTATATGAGTAATAACAATACTATGCACACATATGTAAAAGTCAGTGTTGTAGCTAGTATGGTTAACAAATCCGAGTAGAAGATATATATCATTCAACTCAGTCACTTGATTAATGATTTCTATATGACAGTTCTCATGTCTACGTATTCTATGTTTTGTTCGCGATTTTAAAGCATGCATGCGTGACATTAATTTATTTCAGCCACACAGTTTGGATTTTGTTTGGCCTAAACGGTTCCAGAGCGGAGCCTTGACTCAAGAATTAACCCATCTCGTGCTGGAAATTTCAAAACCTTGGTGTTGAAATTTCCCACGTGTATTGGAATATGAATGTCCATATTTCTGTGGAGGCCGCTCCTCTTGATGTCGATGTCAATCTCATAGTTGATGTCGAGTAGCACGGAGCAGTCGAGGTCCCCGACTGGCATCAGGTTACCGTCCACGCTACACTCAGAGAAGTCCCACGGGAGGGACCAGTTGAACGTCGGGCTGGCTCCTCCTGGTATGGGTCCCTCGGCAACCTTCTGTCCCTTAACATTGATAGAATGAGAGAGGTTGAGTTTTCCGCCACCCTGTCGCGCCTTTCCGTACATCCTTATACGGGCCTTCACCTTCTTGATCTCCGCCTTGGTTTGATTGTCGATCTCCATCTTCATGGGAATCGCTTGACCTCTAAGAAAACCTCCCTGAGGCAGCGTGACCTTAACCGTCAGCTTACCTGACTTAAAAAGTCCCGTATCCAAGCTCTCCTCTACTACAACCGGTTGCATAACGGATTTGATCATACCGATATCGCAGATGTTCTCCACCCAGATTCCCTGATAGGTGGAGATGTCACCGGAGCGCATCATCTTGTCGGTGTGGATGGTGGCTTTAAGCCTGTAGATGAGGTGAGCCCAGTCGGCGCTGTGAGGGATGAGCGGCGGGCACGCTTGAGGGGAGTTGCTCGGGATGCAGAACTCAAAGGGGAATCGATGGGCGCCGGCCTCGAGGACCTTGGATCGGGTGATGCCCGTTCCCGAGCTGGTACTCATCAGGGCGAAATCCTCCGACATGTCCATGGAATCGCGATCAGACTTTTTCCACAGCAGGACTTCAGACTCACAGAACTTTTCCTCTTTCGTGTAGTCATAGTAACCAGAACGATGGTATACTCTGATGTTAACGACCGCTTGACCGTCAAATCTTAGGGTCAGCTTACTCGCTTCGACGTTTTTCTTCAGTTTTAGGACGAGGTTCCCTTTGACAACTTCGCCAGGGGTGAATATTGGCAGCACTCTCCTCGGAGGCCCCTCCATCTCGTTTCTATAATTAATCACCATCGGCTCCTTCTCGTCTTCATTGTCATCGTCCTCATCTTCCTCCTCCGATGATACTGACATTATCCTCTGTAGCCTCTTATTCTGACGTCTCTCTTTTTTCCTCCTCTCCAGCTGTTTCTTGTCCATGATCGCTTTATCCATGAGCACGACTCGAACCATTGAGTTCTCATCGTCGTCGGAAAAGTGTTTCGCGACTTGTCCATATTTTCTCAGTTCGTTCAAATCCCATCCCGTCTCTGGGCGGATGAGCTTCTGACAGGTCACGTAGTCATAGAGACTATCCCTGGTGGAGATGTCCACATGAATCTCAAATTCTTCGATATATTCCATGCCGAGCGCCTGTGAATAAATACACATTTTTCTATGTGAGCACAATAAGTAAGTGATAATAATAAAATTATTCATCAGAATTAAGAAAAGTGTACCGTGGACTGTATCGATAACTGAAACACGAAGTGTCTTTTCAATAACAAAGACCGTTCATTTTATAGCTGAATATTTATTGGTTTATCATCTAACTTGATTAATTCGTGTCATTGAGATATGCTTGTATGCCTTATAAATTATTTCCATTGCACTACCATGCACATATAGTCTCTCGATTTTTACTAGCTATGATCGCCTAAATCTTTTGGAAATCGAATGCATGCCACTCGAACAGTGAGGTTTTCGATAAACTGTAGTATTCCAATATACAGACGATTTGTATGCATATTTAAGGTCAAACGTGATTACCGGTCCCCATGAATTCAGATGAACACATCTAGCACTTACCTGTTAAATGTTTCCAATTGACGTTAACTATATGAAATCAATTATTTGACTTTACACGCAAGCGGTTAGAAGGCTACTGTATCTATCATACGATTAATTCATACAGGACTATGGACGGATTTCAGGATATCCGATAGGATCCGGTAGCACGCATCAGAGATTAATACAGGACAATGGTCAGACGATGATAATTTATCATAATCAGCTTTATTTCATCTTGGAGATATTAGAATATTCCTGTCAAATATAAAGTAAGGTTATTCAGTCTGCATATACAACTTGAAGATGGTTTATTTACTGATTAGATAACTTTGTATCTGCGTTACTGTAGCTTACTATACGGCTACTTAGTATTTGTGTGTCCGAGCTTGCCCACACCGTAGTTATCTGATCGCAAATAAGTCATGATTAAGAATGATACAGATTAACGTTGTTGGGCATTCTTTAAATAATCCATGATGGACAGAAATCACAAAATGTCACTGTAACGCTACGACCAATGATTATTTATACCGATTACAGAAACTGTGATTTTGTGTGCCGATCCTCTTATGGCGAATTGTTATAATATAGACCTAATTCATGTTGAAATAATACTCCGAATACTGTATAAAACTAAGAATAAAAGCGTCATATTCTTTGCAAATGAAGAATACAATACACAAAAGAATATACGTACATGTATTGTTGCCAAATGTACTATTCTAGAGCACGAGCTACTATAAGAAGTCCCAGTTTACAACCATGGCAAAAACGGATCTTCTGAGTGGAAGCAACTGTACGCTTCTTTACAGATCCATGAAGGCAGAGAGCAATCGCTGCTTTTGGGGGGAACAATACGGAATCTCATGGCCTATTCATTTATAGAACAATGCCTGTGGATCTTCTGTGTTGCTCCTACATACCACTACAATATCCCTCGTATTGACCTACATGACAATTCAATTGGGTTGGTTCAGAACTAGCCGAATTAATCAATGGGATATGATAATGACCCTGCCATTCAGAGCCATTCAGAGGCCTCAGCCGCAGCAGCTTCAGGCAGACGTAGTATATAAAGACAGCATCACCGCGTGGTAACTAATGAGCAACAGCAGTATCATAGTCCACATGCGCGTCTCAATCAAGATAGTTCTCCTAAGCCTCTTACCTATTTCGTGGCTAGCGTTTGATAGCTAGATTATTATTGTATAGATAATTATAATTATAATGGATAAAGCTATGATTCTATTAGTAGTAATTAATACCCCCAATAGTTAATTGTCTGAAGTGTATCTTGAAAGGAAAGCGGAAATATTATAGCTGTTTTTCTACCTTACATACCAATAAAAAGCATAGCAACTATATCAGATCGCACCTTTTAGACCAGAGCAAGCTCGATCTGGCTGTTCTCTGGAGCTTGAAAGAACATCTAAGTAAATGGCACGCAAAAATTAGTAGCACCTATATTTTAGGTCGCTGCGACCAGTTTTTGATACACGCGCTTGAGAGTCATGTTTTATTAGTGACATGGTTTTGCTTTTAACCAGGTCTCACTGTCAGGTTCAACAATCACGCGTGTCTACCTGTAATGCGTGACATATAGATGTAGGGCTTTTCGATTGCATTGACACACACAGCCAAGCAAGGTGAGATTGACGACTCATAATCGATCTAGAATATAATTGCATTAGACAAAAAGTAATAATCATTGCGATACTGTTCTATAGAATATTTTAGATGGTAGAAACATGTTGCATGATATGTTTTCAACTAAGCATGAAAATTACCATAACGCGAGAAGCTTAGGATACTTTTTCTGTATGGCTTTCTTTAAACCACAGCATAAATTGAATTGCATGCCACAACAAGCATCTTACAGCATTCACTTATTGTTGATAATTGGATATCATGTTACATTAAGGTGGTTAAATTTTCAATGTTAAACTCACATTG
Organism: Armandia brevis; assembly: GCA_035585475.1. Taxonomy (NCBI): domain Eukaryota; kingdom Metazoa; phylum Annelida; class Polychaeta; family Opheliidae; genus Armandia; species Armandia brevis. The sequence goes on from JAXGGS010664344.1 coordinate 21,854, forward strand.
AACGCATGATAGTATCTTATTGCGATATCGTTTTCCGATTGGTAAATCACAAGCTAATTATATAAACGATTTGTTGCTTTTCTAGTCTCTTCAAGATGGCCACAAGCATTTTTGAATTCTCTGCAAATTCATCCTCAGGGGAGATTGTGCCTTTGTCAAAGTAAGTCGTATTGTTTTTATACGTGTATCTGATGCTTAGCGGTCAAAGATAGTCAGGCAGTGTTAGACATACCTCACCTTATGATGAACTGTATTTAATCTGCAGGTACAAAGGTAAAATAATTTTGGTAGAAAATGTGGCATCTCTCTGAGGTACGACCGTCCGGGATTACCATCAGATGAATGAGCTGGTTGAGCTGTTTGGTAAAAACCTACAGATCCTAGCTTTTCCGTGTAATCAATTCGGACACCAGGTATATAAAAAATGAAGCTATGCGTATTAGACGACATATTTCAAATTATCATATTAATGTTGATATAATCCACGATGTGATTTAGCTAAACACAGGTAACGAGTTCGTAGGTTGGATAACCTTTCATGTATTTATTACAGGAGAACACAACGGATGAAGAAATAAAACCTTGCTTAAAACATGTTCGCCCAGGAAAAGGATATAAACCAAAGTTTCCAATCTTACAAAAAGTAGACGTTAACGGGGAAAAAGCGCACCCACTGTTCCAGTACCTAAGGGAAAGAATGCCTTACCCGATGGACGAACCAGAAGCTTTCATGTCTGATCCGAGACTAATCATTTGGGAACCAGTCGCTCGAGATGACATTGCTTGGAACTTCGAGAAATTTCTGATTGGACCAGATGGTGTGCCACTGCGACGATATTCCAGAAATTATCAGACAAAGAACTTAAGGAAAGAGATCAAAATCATGCGTGATCAAATCAAGAAGAAACAGCCCATCCAGCTTTAGACCCGAATAAATTCGCACTTATGTGTAGAATTCTTTGGTTCCCAGTCTATCATTTTAAATTCATAATTTAGATTAAAGTATTGATGACCGCCTTATTAAAGTTACTCCTCATCCTAAATGTTGTCTCCATGGTAATGTGCAATAATGTATGCAGGTGTTTGATTAATCCTTGGTGTAGATATGAGCAATGCCATCTATATGAAGGTGATATCTGAAATCCCATGGGGCAGGATTCATCTGAGGGTTTGATGGCACGGCTGATCTCTAATAAAAGATTGTCATATTCTGGTAAACAGCTCAATAAACATATACTTCCATCAACTTAATTGATGTTCAAGCTTCTGTTTGACTATGCAACAAAAGTCTGCCTAACGCCTAGCTTGGGCGATGCTTCGCAATGGAGAGCATAATGATTGAGTCCACTCAAACTTGTAATATTAAAAGGGGGCACTTTTAAAACAATCAAGAGCACTTATAATTAAATCGAAAGTATTCATGGCTACAGTCCATGAATTCGTAATTAGAAAAGAACTTATCTTACTTGGGTAATTCTGAATACACACACACACCAAAATAATCAATCATTATCAGCGATCATTATTTCAATAGTCACCTGATCAACATGGTGTAAGTTTGAATGGCTAGTTTTAGGTCATACAAAGTAATTGATGGCGATTGCATGATTTACGTAAGACAAAGTAATCAGCCTCCGACGAACGAAGTCCCCATCTCCCAATCGATGGCTAATTATCACCTAATCTATTCACGGCTTATTATCAGTATTACGTAAGGAATTGCTCGTGAATATTGTCCCTTGTTTTTTCGATACGATGTCAGACGCACCTGTCATATCATAATCACCGGATCGTTATTTGAATGCCCTGTGTTTATTACACGACATGGCGGCGGCTGAGGAAACGCCCTAGATTGTTATAAGCTTATATCGTATGTATTGTCAAACGGGCACACATATACTATTCCAAAGGTATGCTAACAGACTGGTAGAAGTTCAGGGTAAAGATTGGCTAAGTCTAAACAAGCAAGTACTGCGGAATATTAAATTACAAGTATCACGTAGCTTGATCGTTTCTCAGACATATTCGGTATCTCGGTTATATATCTACATTTCCATACGTCTATATCATATAGTTACACAATTTATCAATAACGGTCGATTTATAGCTCTATATTAATACAAACACGCTAGTGTTGTCCGCATAACTGAAGGGGTTATGATATTTGATTGATAATATTGACGTGTTTCTTTTTTTGCCGCTTAGGCCACCACTGAAGCGTTTAACATAATTTTGGAATTAGAGGATCGAAATACTTTAAAGACAAGTTGATAAACAAATATTGGTTAGATTAAAAGCATGAAGTGTAGTCAGGAAGGGTACTTGAACGCATGCGAGATTGCATGCCAAGCTTTTAAGTCATCTAGAGAGAGCTCGTGAGAATCGACGCATGTTGTCTATATACACTTTGACTTTCCCGACGGCTTTACAGCTTTATACACACTATTCACTGGTTATCTCTATAACAACTTGTTTCTCACTGCGCGAGTCAGTTCGATGTTCCATGCAATCGAAGCGTGACATTCCCAGAGCCGACGTGCGCATGTAACTTAATAAAACATTTCAGATCATTGGGAGGACACGATCGTCACGATCTCAGCTAGCATTGTTAAAAGTGTGGGTGATATATCATAGAAGTATCGGGTGAGGCGCGACTAGACTCTCTGACCGCACGGCTGCACACACCGGTGGGGATCTATTCTTCTCCGCGGTTAATTTATATAACCCTGGAAAGCACCGATGTATAACACCTACAGAACCGACCATCCGGGCGGAGACGACACCAGCATGGCGAAAAGTATCCACGACTTCTCAGCGAAACTATTAAATGGAGAGGAGGTGACCCTGTCACAGTGAGTTATTATTTTTTGCGCATGATCGGCAATAATTAAACCACGAACATTTCAATACTTTTGGGTGGCTTTTAGGGATATGTAGAATGGAAAAAATGGGACCCCCTTCGATCGGCCGCTTCGGGTCCATTGAATCATTAGACCATTAAACGACTTTCACTGTATTGTGTTCTATATCCGAGACACGTAGATACATTAGTTTTGACTGGTTGACTGACATGTTAAATCACAATTTTAATATGATGAAGTGCAGACGGTCTCGAGAGTGTACATAAAGCCATGCTGATTCACATTCTTTGTGGGAGACCGGATATGAGTTAAACTGAACACATAATGATTATCTGATAGTTCAGCACATGAGTATAGCTGAGTATATTGAGTTTAAACCGTGTAAATATAAAAGTCGATTGCATAAAATTTTATTAAGCTGTCATGTACACTGGCATTTCAATCGCTTACCTTAGTTATATACTCAGTGACATTTTGTAAACAAGTCGGGATATGTTGAATTTAGCGGCCCTCAGTGTGTCAGAATGGCTCTGAGGGCAACATATGCCACTTTTCAAATTATTTAATTGCGTCCTCAAATTCTATGATTATTTCACTTCAAAGGTATGCAACCATGCATATATCATATTATCAATAACTTGGCCTATGCGAATTAGAGGTAAAAGCACCTACATATCTGTATGAGAGGCATTGTTTACGAAATGTCACTGAGTAAACAAAATGGAAAGTCAAGAGCAAATATTTAATATTATTATGTTCTACATTGTGCGAATTAACCGCCTTTCAATCACGATATCTCCAGGTACAGTGGTAAAGTAATCCTTATAGAAAATGTGGCATCTCTCTGAGGTACGACCGTCCGGGATTACCATCAAATGAATGAGCTGGTTGAGCTGTTTGGCGACAAGCTACAGATCCTAGCTTTTCCGTGTAATCAATTCGGACATCAGGTGAGAAAACAAATGGCAACTACTGGCACTATCCAAGACTGGTTATTAATTTGCAAATCCAATCCCTGAGCATGCAATCTTTAACCATTTAATAAAATTATTTCAGGAAAACACCGTAGAGAGCGAGATTTTGAATATCTTAAAGTATGTGCGTCCTGGCAACGGATATGAGCCCAAGTTCCCCATTTTTAGTAAAGTTGATGTGAACGGGGAAAACGCTCATCCCCTGTTTCAGCATCTGCGTCGATCGCTCCCTGTCCCCTCAGACGAGCCGTCATCACTGATGAAAGAGCCTAAGTTTATCATATGGAAGCCAGTCTGTAGGAATGATATAGCGTGGAACTTCGAGAAGTTTTTGATCAAGCCTGACGGAACTCCCTACAAGCGATACAGCAGGAACTACTTAACGACGGATATCAAAAGCGATATACAGTCTCTTGTTGATCAGTAGAGTAAGGATAGCTCCCACAAAATACTTCCATGAAACATCAATTACAAGAAAGTCGTGATACGATTTATATACTCGTGAGTATATCTGCGAAATATTAGCGAATAGAGGTAAATCGTTAACCAATGTATACCAACAGAAACGGCCTATTAGGACTACATACTAACGTAATTGGGAAGACTGCTGGTATTTCAGGGAAAGACGTAGAAGAAGAATTATAGGATAAATAATGTCGTAAATATTAAGATGTGCGTTTGATACACGGAGGGATTACAAGTTGATTGTTGTTTTAATTGGCCCGACTAATGAAATTTCGCCCAGAAACCTTCTTTTAGGCTGGTTGATTTTGAAAACATTGCGGCCAACTTAATGTAACTTTTCTATCTGTTACCCCTCTGTGGTGTTAACTTATTCACAATAAATAACGATCAAAGCTGATATCAACCCTTTCGTTTTATTTGATATATTTGCGGATGCATTTCATCCAATGTCAAACTTATAACTGTTTACTCATAAATGTGTCATATACAAATGGATATCAAGTAAGGAAGTCCGCCATGATATCATTAATGTGATAGATTATAAATTCGTATATCATTACTCTCTCCTGACGAGGAAAATGAATACACGTATATACCGTGCGCTGATCAGTGTGTCACCGGAATGGCTATGAATCAGAATACGAAGATATAACCATAGAAAATAACCATATTAATAAACCATACAAACGACGGACTATTCGTGTGTTTTTTTACCGCTACTACTTTAAATGGTTGACACGTAAATTAGGGGTTATCAAAATGGCAAAACCACATATTAGAACATCAGATAGTTACATCAAAAGTATACACAATTTTAGACACGATATGAATTCCGTCATAGTTCAAATAAATTCTTCAATATTCTTTTTTAACTGCTTAAATATTGATCTTTGGAAATCGTGATAAGAACACCAGCATTACAGGTAGCATAATTCAGATAGAAATAAAGCAATCAGTTTTAGGATTTACACTTCAGCTTCTTCTGGTGGTGTCTCTGCGACTAAAACCTCTCTGTTCTCATACGTCCAGAAGCTGTTTAGATCTATGAGGATACTGACAACGGTGTCTCCCTGCACACTGTAACAATAAGCAAGAGAAATCGCATTTAATGTTTGCCTTGTGAAGACGCTTTCTAATTTATAACCAGTCATTAGGAGCCATGTAGCAGATATACTTATTTATTATTATTATATGCTTCAAATATTAATCCTGAAAATTAACAAATAAGTTGGGCAGTTACCGATATCTTAATTATTTTTGAAAGACATACAGTAATGACTGACAAATATGCTAATTCTCACTGTTGACCTATCATATATGGCGTATTATCTAATCGTTTTGCATAGTTTGTATGAATGTAATTTGTAGCATAGTCTACTCTACTACTAACTGGACTTGTTAACGGTTCGCAAAGGACTGAACACCAAGAAACCCAAGATTAGTAATTTAAAACTGAAAGCAGATATTTTCAGCATTAAATTCAGGCATGCAATTAAAAACAGTTTCTACATGTACAGTACATGTACAGTATAATTAATTGCTGTCAGTATTCCTTTGTTTATAGGGTACTAGACACCATAGAACATGCAACCATTTGTAGACAGGTTTGAACAATTTGACTGCTCAAATAACCGCGTAGGACAATATTTTCGTGTGCGTTTTTTATATAGAAAACCTGAACAGTTCCATGCCCCTAATCAAGAAATGTGCTGTAGTGCATGGGCACTGTGAATTGTTACTCATTTAACATATTCCGAGTCTGGTGAGAGGAAAGGATAACGGTAATAATGTGGTAAAGATATGTGGTGTGCATATGCAGAAACTTCCCGGAAATACTCCAGATAGATGAGCTGCTAGATGTGCAATGATGATTGAGTATGTGATGTTGAAATCGTCCAGTTGAAAAACATATATAGTTTTGGGTAATCATGTTAAAGTCATAATTTGCATTTTGGCACACGTGTCCCCTGAAACCTAACAAACATAGATGCTCCTAAATTCATTTACCGCTGTTAAAAAACAAAGGTTTTCATGATTGGCCTCTTATTTGCGGATTAGTGCAAAGAGAAGTCACTGCAACAGTTACATGCTACATCCAAGTGTTTGACACATCTATACTACTGGTCACTCATATTCAACATATGAGTATATCAATGGCTATTACAAATATTAGTACTTCCAGTAAAATTCACAGGCAGTTAAGTGTTACTAAGTAGGTCAAATAATGAAAGTAGCATGTAACTGGTTACGCAAATGCATAATAAAAGGTAAATAAAATGAGTGAATTAATATACAACAGAGGCAGCGCCGAAATCCAGAGTATATTCAAAAACCTCTGCTAACGAAGCAAGTAAGAAGCATCTACCCTCTTTACCACAAGCTTAGCAAAGATTCTACGCTACTTTGCAAGAAGTATACCATATCTATTCAGAGGCCGAGGCAGCAGCTTCCTTGGCATCTGTGACAAGAACTTCACGATTCTCATAGGTCCAAAAATCATGGAGGTCTATGAGAATGCTTACGGTCACATGACCTGCATTGCTGTGGGCAGAATGCGAAAAGCATTTGGCAAATAATGTTTATATACTCGTTCAAAATATAAGATTCAAGCTTTAGTTAAGAAGACACTAGATCTGGCCTTCTTAAAATTGAAGCCGGTATAGCAACATCATACAGAGGTGGGTGGGAATCTTCATATCGTCCAGGTTTAAAAAATAAAATTAATTGATAAGTGTGATTCAACAACTGACGTATATAGTAAAATGCAATGGGTTGTGTGTCTAAAATCTACGGGTGATATAACGCTTTTTACAAGGTGATTCCAAAATACTGGTTGCTTGAATACATAAAAATGAATGCATGCATGGCAAACATTTTACATATTAACGGCACAAGGCTTGTATACTATTATTAGGACGTGAATAAGCACCAGATATGCATCGACATATTTTATGGAGAAATTGTTCGAACATCGTTTATATAATTACCCTGTGAGAAATTGTAATCCGGATATAAGAATTAGACTCCAAATAAGTCAATAATAACTTAGTCCGAGTCAGACGGGTTGCATTCATTGGGCACAAATAGTTCACTATCTGCTATGGATCAAGTGAACACATTTGCCAATGTTTGGGAACAAGCCAGTGCGTGTCAAGTCTCGTCACACAATGAAACGTGGACCACCAAGCTTCAAATACTTATTCTATTTTATCACTAAGCACATTCAAGTAAAACTGCCAGTATAAGCATACATGGACAGAGATTTAAGACATAACTTACCATCTGATCAGGTCTTGCAGGGTGATTTTTAGCGGGTCAGCAGGTTTTACCATGTCGAATATTTCGTTCTTGACGTCATCAAATGACACGGGTTCCTGTCCATGCATACGCATTTGTTCTTGGATCGCCTGTATCAGGGGACACGATATACGATATCATAAATAAAGGGAATATCTGTCAATCATGGAAACGTTTTGCATTAGTGCACAGAATACTTATTCAGGTAATCCATTTCACCTACTCTAAAAAAATAATTGAGATCAAATATGTTCAAATGCCCTTTATTCTGAACATCTAACAGTCTGAAGAGATATTGCAGCGCCTGTGGCTCCTTTCGATTTTCTAAAGCCAGAACGAAGTCTAAATATGTTTTATAATCCTGTAATAAAATAAAAATACACTGAGTAAACCAAGGCAGTGATCGCAGGTATATAGTGTCGGACTAGAGCAGATTTAATGACTGTATGTACAGACCATTTCACCGTCGTACGTCAAGCATTCCTGGAAGACTCGGTCTATGAATACTTCAGTCAGGGTTCCGGTACCATATCTGCACGAACATAACGATTTAGACTGAAGTCGATGATGTCAACAGACACAAAGAAAAACATTATTCATTGAAGGATTGAAATGAAAGTCTACCTCGCAAGCTCCTCCATACTCAACATTCCATTATGATCTTTGTCCAAATTAAGATATTGACCATAGACCCTGAGAGCGGACGGGGCGGAAAACCAATTGGATTCTTGCATATCTTTGGGAAGATCCTCGTCTCTAAGCTAACAGTATTGGATATATGCGACAACATAAACGCATGAGGAGATAATTGACAGTCTTGACATTAAGGACATTGAATGCAGCACGCTAAAAGCGAAAATGTTTGATGGTGCATTTACCTCTAGTAAATCATCTAGGAAGCTACAAGCTAGAATATCCTGGATCTTTACTTTACCAGTTCGCAGGGGATCGAGGAAGAAGAAAAACTTCCGAACGGCAGTGCAAACGTAAAATGAGTAAAATGATTTCTCTAACCCCTCCAGCTGAAAAATTATGGTACATGTACTATGATAAATTTCAACAATTGACTGTATCGTCGCATACAGCTCATAAAATATTTTTGAACGTAAATTATTTTTTACCTGGGGTAAAGTAGGAATTAGCTCAAGGATATAATTCTCTAAGTCCTATTAACGAAAAAAATATATTAGCAATCAACAAAGTACATAATTCGACAATGCACATACCGGTACATATAAAAATGTTTGTCAACTATTGATACATCTTGTAATATAAAATAACATCAATAAAGAAAAACATATTACCGATTCTTTTAAATACCCTTGGCCTGCCACATCATAGAGAGACAGACCAATTCTAGTTTGATGCAGCCAAACTTTTCTCATCACATAATTGAAAAATTGCATAATTGAGATTCGACCGTATGGATCTGTCTGTAACAACTTGGCAAATACACTGGCACTGAAAAAAGGCCTGAAACAGAGAGATTAGGGTACACTCAATCATTGGAGGCCTAACTAGCAAGTAAATGTGGAGATCTGAGACTTATTAAACGAGGCATACTTGCACTTAGGGCCAGCTTCATTTGCCACCCTCAAAAAATCTTCGTAATTGATCATTTGCTCTTCACCGACGAGCGGTGGAGTGTGATACTTATCCAGCAAAAACCAGAGACCCTGGAGCTCGTCATTATCCAAAAGTTCCCTGCTCCTTCTTTGTAGGAACACGGCTCTGAAATCAAGCAGCGTATAATATACCAACCAGACGCATTATTGCATTGTGCATACATGTTTTGACCATTCACAATCACGTGTTCTTTACGTTGAAGTAGCAAAAACTGAATGCGTATTTCACATATTCAAACATTTAACATACCTGGATTCTTCTCGTAACTTTTGCAGCAAGAATTCATCCTCGGAGGGAAGCTAAATTTATATTAAGATAATGAGGGCTTTCATCTTCATCTTAATGTAGTTAGAACGAGCGTAATAATGGGTTCTGCGTACGATGTATCATTTAAAGTGACAATCAATAGGCTTCATCAATTACTATGCAAACTTTACCTTGAAGTAGAACTTAGGTATCAATCTGTAACTGGATTCTATTTGTGTATCTGGCCCCTTCCACTCTGAGTACAGTTTGGAAAATGTCTCCATTTCTTCATCCCTAAGTTCATCTTTGTTTTTGTGAGCTGTCAAAAAATATTCCATGGGTGATATTCACACAACCCTCAATATTTTTCGATTTTTTAATAACTGCAAATGTTCTTGAAATTAATACGATAATATATTCATGAATATATGCCTATATAGTGAGTTAACACAGGGTTCAAACAGTTCACCAAGAAATCATCAAATGGTTTTAAATGTAAATTTGAAAGTACAATGTATCACTCACGCTTGTTGGCTACAAACCGCTTAAGCGCATCCGCTAACTTATTTGAATTCGCCATACGGTCTTATTTAACGCAACACGATCACAGTTAGATATTTGTCATCCTGATACGATTTACCACAACATAAACAAATCTTGGACCATTCCGGACGAAAGAAAACATGATTTTACGTTGGCGGAAGGGGTATAAATAACTACATTTGTAAGACGGATTTTAATTGGTTCAAGGTGCTCTTCGTTCCGGGCGGTGCCTAAATTACAGAGGTAGATTTTTCAGAGGTGTGTATTCTTTATGGGATAATTGCCTCTCTACACTGCATTAGGGGGTTGTGTCAAAAGTCAACTATCGATTCTGAGCAGCGCAACAATTATCAGTATTGTTTGGTATAAATAATTGCGATAAGGCGAATTGGATCTTGTTTGCATGTTTAGATTGAAATATTATTCGCGTTATTCTGTATTATTTCTCTACTTACATCAATTTTTTTTTATCCAAATACGCCTAAAGCAAGAACTTTTATTTGTTTGATAATTGTTCTGATGATTGCCTCAC
>JAXGGS010665454.1:0-32378 GCA_035585475.1 Armandia brevis
TTATAGTTGATTCTCATATGAAAAATTAAATCGTGTATTATTTTCTCCAAAATTATCCGGGTAAGAGATATTTTTCACTCGAACACGCTTAACGTTCTGCACCACTCGATCGTCACCTGAGATAAGATTTGATATTGCTTGCTATTATTTCTTGCTGAAGCATTGCTTGAATGTTCGAATCTGCCTCGGCTGCGTGCTTTCGTATCGTGATCTCCTCTTTGGAATCAGGAAAGACAAACATTGAAATGACCACCCCAACGCCAACTCCGATTATGAGACATGCTAGTATCACCACAAAAAGTCCACATTTTGTGAGAGCGATCTTTCCTAGTTAGTTAGAGAGAAATGCACTAATAAATTAATGATTATCACAGGCACACCAAGCCGCCCTAATTACTCTAAATCAATGCATTATCATAGCAAAACATTAATTGAATCATATAAACAAGCATCGTGTGTACGTTCATATAAATTTAATATAGCTGCATGATAGCAGGTAGGTAGCCTGCATATAGCTGTTCGCATGTGTGCTCTATAATAAGTACTTTGTACCTGTTTGTTTGCGCCTATCAATAAGCGGTTGTGTCTCCTCCATTATTCCCTGCAAACATAATATATGTCAAGCACATTTAATGGACCTTCAGAAGAGTACATCTCATATTACGTGTTATTTATTTGCGTGAAAAAACCTTGAAGAAACCCCGGAAAAAGAAACTTCCTAAATTCGTACACTAGCCCAACGGTTATTGAACTTAAAGAACGATTGTATGACTTATTTTTAGCTATTTTTGATAAGGTAATGGCTCACCTTAGCGCTATATTTTCATTAATACAATTATCCCTCCTAGATATCAGTATTCAATTCATCCCCGTGTGGCCCTGACAACTAAACGACGAGTGTTTGTACTGTACTCTTTATATTATCTCATGCAATAACTGGTTCGTAAAGACTCGAGTATGTATGTTTGACTTTATATATAGTATTAAATCATTAGCATATTGAAACTGTTATTTTAAGAGACGAGCTTTCGACCATTTTATCTGACCTCACAAATGATCGCTATTGAATCAGTATATTCAGAACGATTGAATCGTGCCATCTAAATAGCTCATGTGTGAAGGATGCTGCAAACACAGCATAAACGCAGAGGTAGTCAGAAATAAACCAAAATAGTTTTAATTTGGTACTATAATTGGTGGAGATGACATAGCCGCAGAATCTACGTCTATGTACTACTCCATAGAGCGATCGAAGGAGTAGGAGTAGAACCCCTAGGGCAATGCGCTACTTTATAAAGTCAGCTAATTTTATACTACTAGTATATATTTGTTTATCCTCTAATATTTCATAATTTGTTTATGTTACACCTCCTATATACACATTTTCCTCTTTATATCTAAACACTTAGATATTTCCAACGTTATTTGATCTACAGGACGACGAAACCATATTTGCCAAGTATTTTTATTTTGACTTAGCTGCGGGATAGTTCTTCTTCCGGAAAACCATGCTGGTTTGTTTTTCACGTAGCTCGCATTGTTTTCTAATTTTTGCAACTTTGCAAGAAATGTGAGTGTTATCAATCCGCCACATTTCACCCAATATGTCTGCACATGCTTCGGAGGCGGACAATTATGACCCACGTAGTGTGGAAGCTTTCAAATTTCCAATTATCCCCAACAGGAGTGAGATGGGGACGGTATGTTATGATTTGCCTTGCCTTTTTAGTTTGCCTTACGTGATTGCAACTCGTGTACTTTTACATGACACTGTTAAAATATTTTGCAAACACCTAACGCACCTGTAATTATAAAACGTGGTGTAGGCTAGTGCTGCCATCCTATCTATCAGGGGGCATACTGACATGGTCGTCATATATTTCAAATCAAGCATGCCTCGCAGCCCTAATGATTACAGACTTCGAGTTACGAATTATCTTTGTGGAATCCAAGTGTGTGTCATATTTTATAATATGACAAATAATGCATTAATTTTCTTTCATCTCTGTAGGATTGGGCATATGCGATGCGAAGAGATATGCAGGTAAGTCCTACATTCAGATTGAAGTGTACGACTTATCACACATCTGTAAAAAAGGTTTGATAACGACGATTGTTTCCTCCTTTGATTATTTCCTCATTTAATTGTAGGAAATCGTGCCAGGCCTATATCTAGGCCCGTATGCAGCTGCTAACAAATCTAAGGTATGTAAACTTAATCTGCTAGTACCATAGACTTGTTTATAATTTCATTTGAATGCAACGTTCATATCTAAGGCGTTTGGCCCACACTTTTGAAGACAATAAAATGATTATTTTCATTGTATTCAGTTTACGAACCTGAAAGAATACGGTATTACCAGTATTGTTTGCATTCGGCACCAAATGGAGGCCAATTTCGTAAAACCAAACTTCCCTGAACACTTCACGTAAGTCGCACATTTCAATGTGACAGTAATGTCTACGGTCATTATCAGATATCATATTTTAGAGTTGGGTAGAAATAGATCGAACAACAAATCAAACTTTCACTGTATTTATAGATACTTGGTGCTTGATATCGCAGACAGTGTCACTGAAAATATTATCGTTCACTTTCCAAAGGTAAAGTACATACATATACCTATATAGAATAACAATTTAAACAAAACATTCTAGTCCATATAAAAAGTGATGAGAAAAGAGGATATTTATCCAAATTGTAGTACGTAACTTTTATATTTTACTGTAGGTCAAATGCTTTATTGACGAGATGCTCTGTGCTGGTGGTAAAGTGCTTATACACGGGAATGCCGGTATATCACGAAGGTGGGTATATACTCTCCAACTACATTTTACTTAATGCACATCTCTGTAAGTTTAAGCACATGTAACTTTTTGACTGTGTTTTTAACTCTTGTCAATCATACATATACATGAGATGTTCTATTTTTTAGTGCGGCCCTTGTTATTGCTTTCATCATGGAAAAGTTTGGTCTTACTTACAAGTAAGTTAGCCTTTCTCTTTGCTTAAGGATTGACAATGTATGTATTTAACAGATACATATAGTTACTATGTTTTTTTTGTCGATTTAACCAAATTGCTAGGAAGATTTATTCTTTGAATTTACCTATAGAGAAGGACTTCAGTATGTCCAACAACGAAGATTTTGCATCAATCCAAACGAGGGATTTGCCCAGCAGTTGACAGAGTATGAGCCTATATACCGTGCAAGACTTACTCTCGAAAACGGTCAGCCTTCTAAAGATAAAAGTAAGTTTTTTACCTACCCTTGGCATGTCATGCATACAGAAGTTGCTTAATTCATACTATGTCGCTCATTGACAAGTAGTACACATATAATTTTTATTTTTCGACAGGGATGCTGAAGAGGAAGTTATTTGAGACAGAATCCGAATCTTCCGAAGAGATGGATTTTTCATGACGAAACAGCTGTGAACGTGTTATGCTCAAGACTGGCAGATTTCTCTGCAGCTATAAAACAATATAATTATGTGATATATATGTGCTCAAGAGACCGAATGACAGAATTTGGGACCTGGATGTGTGCAAAGCGTTTAATTTCAGTTGTGTTGTGAGAGAAAGGAATTGTGTTCTTTGTTGCTGTTCTGTAAGGCTTGCGGTAATTCATAATTTAGGCTGCAATCGGATGTGTGAGTTTCTTTAGGCCCAGTTGCCGCAATAGTGCTGATACTATGAATATGAAAATAATAAGTGATAAATTAGGGATTAAGGTTAATTTGATCATCCTAAAATAGATTAATTAATAGTAAATGCATTTATTAATGTATTTGTACATGTGGAACCAGTTGAGGCCAATAATTCAAGGCAGGGATATAGTGGATGGACCTTTCACCTTCTTTAGGTGTTTAATCCAGTTGATTCTCGTTTTATCACCCAAATACACTTGTGTTTTGTCTGACACAAGGTGTGTTAATGGTTTCTGATACCAAATATGCATACACGGTTTGGATGACTAAGCCAAGTCAAACATTTTCACTTAAGCTATGAATACTGCATATGTGCATAATACCTCAGACCAAGTAATATATTTCAATAAACATGATCATGTATATCAATTTCTTAGGCTTAATTACCACTTGTCCCTGGACTTCTAATAAGTTTATGTTACAACTTTCAAATCCTAATTATCGGACTAACTTCCTTGAATTGAACCAGTGTATTCAGTTCAGGTTATATACATGTTGGGTATGTATGATACATTATTTTTTGTTTCTGTGTTTGTCCTAGTGTCGCCCACAAAATGTGTTCTGTTAGATGATGTTCTTTAAAATATTTTGTTAAAGGCCAAAGATATAATCGCGTTTTTATTCTAACTATTCTCTGTCTGCCACATAGACAGTGGTAGACGACGTACTAGCTAGGCCCACCCCTTAATGTTATGGTTAAAAAGTTGTGCATTTATATGCAGTAGGTGCTGATAAACCTTGGTTTTGTACTGGTAAACATTTATACTACTCATTAGTGCATGTTAAAACTTACTCAATATTATAAATAAACGGATACGTATTTTCACTCTTTTTATTGCGTATTAATCAGCGTGGACATATTAATCAGTGTGGACATGTCACGTTTATGTTTCCTAATTAACAATTGCATTTGATTACCAAAGAAACATTGCTTTCTCGGATTCTAATGATCCTAAATCACGATTACAATATGGTTTAATACATCTTGAAATCAACAACAGAAATTTCACAGATATATCACAGTTTCTACGTCTGGTTTCTGGTAGACAAAACTAGTTCCCAAAAGCACCGTAATACCATTAACATTTGAATATACCTCCATATACATGCATGTGTTTCTATTGAACTTGAACGACACAAAACCTGTGTGTGTGTACATGTGTGCACATAATTAACCGCATATGAATCACAAATTCGCACTCGAAATCATAATTGGAATACTATCTTTGATAACTTTTTTTTACATTAGAGTGAACATCATAACTAAGATGTTTGCTGTTACGAAATTCTCACTGTGCTGAATCGGTGTAGATAATAACTTCTTACGGGCTAATTTACTGACTATACTTCGTAAATATGGGCAGATCTATTAAATTATCGCACCAGCGTAACCATTATGAATATGACTGGATGCCGACACAATCCTTGGGAATGTGTTTGTATTGGCACTCAGGCTCGATTGTCCGCGCGATCGAGCCGTGTTTGAGTTAGACGTTTCTCCCGATGCAACTGGCTCCGTATCCTGGACGAAGGTTTTTTCGTCCCGTAACTTGCGCAAAAAAAACTGTTTTCTCATTTGTTTGATCTCTTCTCTCCCTTCATGATAAGCATTTGGTGCCACATAAATGAGGGGATATCTCGGTCGAACGCCTCCATCGAACTTTTCCGTGTAAAATTCTGAGTGGAAACATGAGTGTTACAATTTATGTTTGGATCTCAATGATTATAACTCCTAGATTAAGCTTCGAATGATTGACATGTGCATGGCCCACCTTGATTTCCCTCTGCGAATTCTAGTGTTTTTGCTTCCTCTTCATTTCCTTTAGAAAAATGGGTAAACATTTCATTATAAGGGAAAGGAATAACATATGTCTGCAAAAATATTATAATGATCTACATTTATCATCTATTATCTTACTCTGAGATAATGAATATATATTGTAGCCAACTGCCACTCTTTTCGTACTTTGTTGAGCTAGCGATTTTATGATAAGACTGTCAAGCTCCATAAAAGTGGTATCATTTTTGTTTCTATTTGAATCATATTTAGAACTATTTTACAGCATATATACAAGGTTTGACAAGTTAAACGATTTCCAACGACTATATGGTTGCCTAATATTGAGCCGCCCGGTAATGCTTCTGACTACCAAGACTTCGATTAAAATGTCCACTCTTTAATCACTCAAAATGATAACTACTGGATATAACTATATCTCCCGAAATCCAAAGTACACTCATGAAACTGAACGTTTTGAATGTGGTGATCTCAGGGTGGTCTAGCCGCTCTATCTGGTCTATCGGATGATAGTGGATAGAAAATCGTCGAGACAATAAGTCAAACCATGTATAAGCCTATAAATGCAATGTAGGTCTATGCTATTATAAAAAACATGAAATATACTGTGACAATTTATTACATTGTAGTTGATTACGTATTACCAATTTAAATGTATCGTACAACAACTCAAGATCAATTGAGAGTAGTATTCTCACTTGCTGAGCAGTGCACAATCCAAATACGCAAACAGAGTGCAAAAGTAGAAAGAATATTCAACGCAACCACTTGAGATCAAATAAAAGTAACTTATGAGTGTCTGGCTAGAAAATAAAATGTTATACAGTGAAATTCCTTTTATTATTCACGGAGAGAACATAGATATTCATT
Organism: Armandia brevis; assembly: GCA_035585475.1. NCBI lineage: Eukaryota > Metazoa > Annelida > Polychaeta > Opheliidae > Armandia > Armandia brevis. The sequence continues at coordinate 6,380 of JAXGGS010665454.1, forward strand.
TGAAACTCAAGTAAAGAAATCAGTACTTGTAATTATGAATTGGAGTTTGATCAATAAGGCTCGTATATATAAACATATATATGTATATATATATTCATTATAGGCTATATATGTGTATACATATCATAGACCAACTGTTCGGCTATAAAGACATTTACCCTAGTTACTAATAAAAGAGTCATAAGATCACAGCAATTGGATTTCAAATCCTACATGAACACACGTACATGTATAATTACAAAAGTAAGTGCTGACCACATTTCACGTTCCAGCGTAATTGCCAAACACTCAGAAGTCACTTAACACACCCACCCGTTAGAGCAGTACCTTTGCCAACGCTAGGTAAAACTAGAATATCCACACTGTGTGTGGAAACAAAAATATGGTTAATATATGTTTACCCCACCTGTTAGTGCAATTGATTTCTTTAATTCATGTAATCATCAAAAATGCAGGTGCACGAGTTGTCTAATTTTAACTATCTTGAAGCTAGCAGTATAATAAAACATGTTGTACTTCTATTTCTGACTGAAAAAATTTACCTTTAGAATGACGCTGATTTAATGCTATCGACAGAATATGCAGGAGTGAATTAAGAAAGTACAATTGTGCATTTCATCAAGCCAAGCACGGGGGGAAATACACGTAAAGTTCAAATATGTAGATTAACAGATTTACTGTATTGACTGTATTGATGTACTTCAAACAGATACGATTTTAAAATGGAAAGATTTAGTATCAAATCAATTCTGCCAACCATCGATATTACATATGTATTGTAACACTGTTTGTAGTGCTCAAAAGAAATGCCGAGCTGTTGGTGGGTGCTCCGCATGAGTTAGCGTGCGACTTCAATAATGCACTGATTAGGTTCAGAGCCAACGGTTTTGTTTCAATTAGCAAACCAGAGTAAAGGCGCTAGAATTGCGCAATGCTGGTTTTTTAAAACTTGTATCTAGGGAAACGCACAATATGTATAATAACCTGCATATGTTCTAGTATGACTTGTTTACCATTGGAAATCTGTAAAAAATAATCCTCGTGATTTCATTATTACTGAAATCAGCACCAACCTTGATGGAACCTTCTTGATAACTTCAATATTATGAAAGTCTGACAAAAGTTGAAAATACATTGACAACATTGGCCAAGATGTAGGTTTAATATGACTTGAGTATAAGTTATCAACGATTTTGGCAAAATATCGGAAATATAAAAGACATGAAGCTCCTTGAGCCAACTCCTACAGCTGGAAAACTTTAAGTCAGCTGATGATGTATATAGATGTATGAAGGTTGTGGCCGGGTAATTTCTATTTACAGTATTCAAAGCAAGTCTTGTAAACATTTAGATATTACAAAAATTCTGATTTTTCGGGCCTATATAGTCTCTCAGCTATGGAGGAAAATAATGGTCCTCCTTACCCGTCCTTAAAAGCCTGTCAATGGACAGATCTCGGACTAAGTATTAAAGGTTTCCTCCTCGTAGATAATGCTTAATATCTAATTTTAACATCAAAGATTGAAACGGAAAGGTTTAATGATTTCTAGGCCTATCAACGAAGTTAGATCGATGCTGAGCAGAGAAGAGGGTTAATAAAACGTCTCAATCTTATCTGAGACAGGCTGTCAACCACAAAGCCAATTATTATCTCAATACATTTTTACGGAGAAACTACTGGAATCCCTATATAGCATGCAATGACTAACTATGCATGTTAACGTCCGTCCCAGCCTTTATTTGTTACACAAATATGAAGGTGAAAAACTTAAACTATACACCGGTGAAAGACTTAAACTATACACCGGTGAAAGACTTAAAGTATACATCGGTGACATGCAGCTGATAAATTCCAAGAAGATACAATTACCTGATGTGTTTTCGCTTTGATGTGTCCTCTGAAAAGTGGGGTTAAAAATACAAATGGTAAAGATTAATACTAGTCTAGTATACTTCGAATGACACTACATGCACTAGGCACTGGGTAAGCGTACTCATATATATCAATCTTTAATGTATTGAGTTTATATATAAGGATTTTATTGTTAAAACAGTAGAAGGATGCACTAGCTATCACAGTTATTGCAAAAAGGCAAAGTTTTTGTATCAATGAAAGCAAATATAATCCTGTAACTACAGGTTCAAGAGTCGACAGGCAAGTGAACATATTCACTGACGATCAAGCAAGCAATAATTAAATGTTTATGAAATGATGGGCAGAATTACGTGAAGTATTCGTGATCTAGATAACTAGGGTCATCTTAATTTGAGTAAACCTATAGGATGAATTCAAGCCACAATTATATGTTTAAAGCATAAATACATGCAATTTCGACAAACTTAAAAGCACATGATTGAGGTAGAGCACGGATAAATATGTACATGCATAATTCATTTACCTTGTGGACCACCTCTGTGTGTTCTAGTGAATAAGGTTTGGTCATCAGACGACTTATTTCGAGAGGATGGAGCAGGTTTGACATTTTTATTTGGATGGGTGGGATCAGTATTTGGTCTGTCAGGCAAAGTATAAGAATATGACTTCTTCGGCTTTGCGGTATGTTGAACGACTACTGGACTTAATTTTGGCAGTGTTAGCCCATTCATGCTTGCTCTCTCAGAACTGGACGTATCCTGTGATCCACTGTTTTTTTTCAGTTTTGTTTGTTCAGCATCTGTAAAAATTCAAATTCTTAACTTAAGACTGCGCCAATAGATTAGCTGTTTAACATACTTTCCTGCCCCCTACCCCCTCCCACATATCGTTTTTACCAACTAATAAAAGGAGAGGGGAAGCCTCACACCCAAGAAGAGGATAAATAAAAAGGTACTGGTAGATGTAAATGAGGACGGCTGCTATTAAGGAATATATCTACCCGTTTCTATTTTTGATGGTGGTTGATGTTGTGTTACACGGTGGTTGATGATGTGTGATTGTGTGATAGGGTATGTTGGTGTGGTTGATGGCAAATGATTGTTTTCGGTTTGGGCGATTAAGCATGGTCTGTGCCAGGTGATGGCTGGTGGTTAAGATTGAAGATTTCTGATATGAAAGATTGATGGTCACCTATAGCCTGTCAATGCGGGATATGGCTACTGAAAGGGGTGCCGGATGGTAGGCCGGGGTACTAATTTAATTTCCATTTGGATGGGTGTTTAGTTAGCAACTGATGCAATAACAGATAGTGGGGGAATGATAGGAACGTTGTGATTAATAAGGTGTGGCGTGTGAACAAATACTGTCTGTAACAGTTGATGGTATTCAATTGGCAGATGGTATCCAATAGTAGATAGATCAATTGTATCAGAGGGCTTGTCTCCTAGTGGAGGTTGTTGATATATGAAAAGGAGGGGCTATTGGTTAGCTGATGATGTAAATGACTCTTTAACTGAGTGAATATAATGAAAGGTGTATGCATATACATGACGATATATGCCTGAAATCATGCCCTATTCTTATACTAAACTTACTTTCTTGCTGTGTTTCAGATGGAAGCATTGGTCTGTAAGACTGTCTAACTTTGTTTTTGTATTCCTCCTCTCTTTTCCTTCTTTTCCTTTCTCCCCTCTCACTTTGAATTGGGCTATTATCCCTTGTCCTTGGAGTGGTTTCTTTACTATTGGGTCTCTCATAACTGCTATTTCTAGCATCGGGATTAAATGGCTCAACAGCTGTGTAATACTGGAAAATATAAATTGGTGAACATAATAGTTTTTAGTGTTAAAATATATCCACTTCTTTAAAATATCCATGAGCGATACTAACCACTTCCTTTTTCTTTTTCAGCACTTGTTCATCCTCCTTTGCTTGACAAAGTGTCTCTGAAATTAGTGAACTTATTGTATTGAGCATAGATAACTTTGAGGATAGACAAGTGGAAAATATCTTTGATAGCAACATAAACAAAAAATATACAGTTCATTTACCATATAAATACTGCTCCCAGGTCTGAACATCAGTAAACCGTTCTTTAGGTTGACTTTTAGGCTTTGTTTTAGAATTATAATCACCAGTCAACTGCTTAACTAATCCCTTTTGGCTCATTCCACCTTTGTACAAGTTATTCATTTGAAGTTTCTTACTTCTATGTAGCTGTTGAATTGCTAGTTTCTTGGCTTCAAATATTCGAACAGATTCTTGAATGTAATTTTGGCATTGTAACTTGCCACGCACCACCACCTTAGCTTTATGCCTCGGGCGGCCCCTCGTAACTGGTCTAATTTCTGTAGCTTGTTTATCAGGTCTAATACCATACGTCTTTTCCTTCTCTTGTTGTGCTATTGCATGTTGCCTTTCTTCTCTTTCTTTTTGTTGTTTTGTTTTGATGATTGGTTGTGATTTGCTCCTTCTGAGAGGAAATAAAGGTACTTTAGAGTTGTTCATTTTCATTCTGGTGTCACTCCTTCTATCACCATGAGCAGCAGTTTTTGGTGGATTTCTATGTGTGGATTGTTCATTCAATATTGAAGGGCTGGTTTCACGACCAGTTGCAGTGGTGAAAGGGCGTTGCATTGCAGTCAAGTCATCATCACTCATATCTGTATAGCAAGATGATACTGACTCCGCCCAGGTTTTTGACTTGCTTCCTTGGGACTTATTTGTTTCTTGCCTTTTGATTGGTTTCTTTGAACTAGCCTTTTCATCATCCACATCAATCCATTTAGGCATCTTCTTTTCCTTTTTAGGCACTTGTTGGGTGGTTTTAAAGGAATTGGTGGGAGTTTTCCCCTCAGTTGTTATGCTGGAAGGTGAGGGTATACCCTTACTTTGATGAATTTGTATTTCACTTTGTTTTGCATCTGATTTTTCTAAAGCCCACTTTTTACTATCTTTGTTAGATGGTGCTTTGAATGAGTCTGGTTTCTTTGGAGATGATGCATATTGTTTGTCCGACATTGTTGGTGGAAATGTGTTTGATTCCGATTTTTTTAGCTCCTTTGTAGACTTTGATATATGGCTATTATGGTTATTTTGTAGTTTCTGATTGGTTCCTTTACTGGCTTCCGTATTATCTTTTGAAGTTGAAGAATCTTTTGAAGTCTTTGGTTGTGATTTTTGGTTGACTGTATGGGTAGGAGTGACATCTTTTATATGAGAGATAGCTTCTGGCCCTTGTGCTGTACTAGCATTGCCATTTTCCTTCTTTTTAATTTTTGATTTACTCTCAACCTTTGCAACATTTCCATCTGTAGCCTTTTCAGTACCATAACCTTTGCCATCATTACTTGGTTCATTGATCTGTTGTGAATTTTTAGTTATTGGTTTCACTTTCTTAGATGATGTTTCAGATTTTTTGCCCTGTGGGTTTGTTGAAGCTGTTGTGGATCCCACATTTACCTTATCACTTTGAATAGTTTTTACAGCTGTTTCAACTGATTTGTTTTGGTGACTTTCAGTGGTTTTATTTGCTTTGTCACCTCCTTTAGATGATGATTTAAATGCATGGGGCACACCTTTTCCAGGGTCCTGAACTGTTTCTCTCTCTTCACTCACTCTCCCTTTAGTCGTAGCTTTTATTGACCTTTGTGGACTTCTATTTTTTGGGTCTGTTTTCCCTGAGCCGGAATGTTTGTTTTGTATTCCCCTTTGTGGGCTAGATTCTTTCTTGTGATGTCCTGCAATTGGCTGCCTTGCCTTAGTCTCTCTAACCTCATGCTTGGTAATTGAGGCCTTTGTTTTTGTCAATTCATTGTCTTTTTCTCCTTGCACATCCTTCTTCTGTTTCCGCCCATGAGCTGCCTTCAAGTCATTTTTCGACATAATCTTATTCTCTGATTTAGGTATTGGTTGACTGTGCTCAATGTCTCCTGGGTGATCATCCCTTTTTATGTGTTTGTCATCACCAGTGATGTTCCTGGCTGGATCTTCTACATTTGTATTTGTCTTAGTCGTATGATTCTTTTGGGGTTTGATTTGTTTCTCTTTACTTCCAGGTTTTATTTGGTTAGTTGACATTTGGACTGGTGTTCCTTCTTTCTTTCCTGCTGTCATTGACTTCTTATGTTGTGGAGTAACATTCTTTGGTTTTGCAGATTCTTTGTTGTTTTTAACTTTTGTATTTTTGTGATGTATATCATCACCAGCAGCAACCTCTTTGGAAGTTTCAGATTTGTTATTCACAGTCCTCTCTTTGGATTCTTTCTCTGAATCTTCAACTTTTGGCAGGTTTTGTCTATCTTCCTTTTGTCTATCACCATTTTTGTTTTCTTCCTTATCAGATTGTTTCACATCAGAAGGTACCCCCTCCATCTTTTTCTGTAGCTTTTTAGCTGATTCTTTCTTTGATTGTGGTGCATTTGATGGATTCTTTTTTGAACTGGTTGGCTGTTTTTTGGCAACATTTTTTCTTGCCTTTGAAACCTTTCCTGCAGCTATGATTGCATCATCATTAACTGCATCATTGTTCTCATGAGTAGGGGATTTATCCATGACCATATTATCCTCTTTCTCTCCTTTACCATTAGTTTCTTTAACATGGTTGTCCTTTGGTAAGTTGTCACTCTTCTGATCAGAATCTGGGTCAGTTTTAATTGGAACAGGAACTGTTGATTTGGGGCCAGTCTTTGCGATTTGCTTATCATCTATGTCATTCAGATTTTCTTTTGGGGTCTGACCTGGCTGTTTGGAACCTGATCCTTTAATCTCATCATCTAGGATGTCATTCTCATCCGTTTTAATGTTTTTGTCTTTCTGCGTATCCTGACCAGGTTTATCTGCAGGTGTCATATCTTTCCCATTTTCAGTATTTTGCTCATAACTTGTTTTTCCTTGTGAAGTAGTATCTGTCCCATTAGGAGGGGATTCATCTTTGACCAAATCATCATTTTCCTCTCGGTTATTATTGGTATTTTCCGGTAGGTTGTCACTCTTCTCATCAGAATCTGGGTCGAATTTGATTGGGACTGGGACTGTGGATTTTGGGCCAGTCCCTGGAGTTTGCTCACCATCCATGTCATTCTGATGCTCTTTTGGTATCTGACCGGGTTGTTTGGAAACTGAACTTGTAATTTCATCATCCGGGGTGTCATTCTCATCTGTCTTAATGTTTTTGCCTTTCTGTGTATCCTTACCTTGGTCATCTGCATGTTTCATATCTTTCACATTTTCAGTATTTTGTTCATTACTTTGTGAAGTATTCTCTTTCTCATTAGGACGGGGTTTATCTTTGGCCATGTCATCCCTTTCCACTTCGTCACCATTAGTTATTCTAACATGGTTGTCTTTTGGTAAGTTGTCACTCTTTTCATCAGAATCTGGGTTAGTATTAATTGGAACCGGGACTGGGGATTTTGGGCCAGTCTCTGGAGTTTGCTCCCCTTCCATTTCATTCAGATCTTCTCTTGGGGTCTGACCGGGTTGTTTGGAAACAGATCCTTTAATCTCATCATCAGGGGCGTCATTCTCATCCTTTTTAATATCTTTGTCATTCTGTGTATTCTGACCTGGTTTATCTGCAGGTGTCACATCTTTCCCATTTTCAGTATTTTGCTCATAACTTGTTTTCCCTTGTGAAGTAGTATCTGTCCCATTAGGAGGGGATTCATATGTGACCAAATCATCCTTTTCCTCTCTATTACTAATAGGTTTTTCGTTATTGGTATTTTTTGGTAAAGTGGCACTCTTCTCAGAATCTGGGTCAGTTTTAATGGAGACAGGAACTGCGGATTTTGGGCCAGTCTCTGGAGTTAGCTCGCCATCTATGTCATTCTGATGCTCTTCTGGGGTCTGACCGAGTTGTTTGGAAACTGAGCCTTTAATCTCATCATCAGGGGTACCATTCTCATCCGTTTTAATGTGTTTGTCTTTCTGTGTGTCCTTACCTTGGTCATCTGCAGGTATCATATCTTTCCCATTTTCAGTATTTTGCTCATTACTTGTTTTTCCTTGTGAAGTAGTATCTTTCTCATTAGGAGGGGATTTATCTTCGACCAAATTGTCCTTTTCCTTTCCTTGACCATTAGGTTTTTCACTATTGGTGTCACCCTTCTCATCAGAATCTGGATCAGTTTTGACTGGGACAGGAACTGTGGATTTGGGGCCAGTCTCTGGAGTTTGCTCCCCATCCATGTCATTCTGATGCTCTTTTGGTGTCTGACCGAGTTGTTTGGAAACAGATCCTTTAATCTCATCATCTGGGGTGTCATTTTTAATGTTTTTGTCTTTCTGTGTTTCCTTATCTGGGTCATCTGCAGGTGTCACATCTTTCCCATTTTCAGTATTTCGTTCATTACTTGTTTTCCCTTGTGAAGTAGTATCTTTCCCATTAGGAGGGGATTCATCTTTCACCATATTATCCAGTCCCTCTGCTTTCCCGTTAGCTTCTTCAATATGGTTGTCTTTTGGTAAGTTGTCACCCTTCTTATCAGAATCTGGGTTGGTTTTAATTGGAACCGGGACTGGGGATTTTGGGCCTGTCTTTGGAGTTTGCTCCCCATCCATGTCATTCTGATCCTCTTCTGGGGTTTGAACTGGTTGTTTGGAAACAGATCCTTTAATCTCATCATCAGGGGTATCATTCTCATCCGATTTTATATCTTTGTCATTCTGTGTATCCTTCCCTGGGTCATCGGCAGGTATCATATCTTTCCCATTTTCAGTATTTTGCTCATTACTTGTTTTCCCTTGTGAAGTAGTATCTGTCCCATTAGGTAGGGATTCATCTTTGACCAAATTATCCTTTTCCTTTCCTTGACCATTAGGTTTTTCACTATTGGTGTCACCCTTCTCATCAGAATCTGGATCAGTCTTGACTGGGACAGGAACTGTGGATTTGGGGCCGGTCTCTGGAGTTTTCTCGCCATCTATGTCATTCTGATCCTCTTTTGGGGTCTGACCGGTTTGTTTAATCTCATCATCTGGGGCGTCATTTTTAATGTTTTTGTCTTTCTGTGTATCCTTATCTGGGCCATCTGCAGGTGACCTTTCATCTTCTGGCTTCACACTTCCTTTTTCACTATTATTATCAGGATTCTCAATCTCACTTTTAGTGTCTTCAGGAGGACCACCAATAATTTCTTCCTCGGGCCGTTCTGGTTCATCATTATTTTCTTTCTTATCCACTGAGGAGTCCTCTACCCGTAAGTCTTCTTGAGCATGAACAGCTTCTTTCCCACCCTTACTTCTCAAATAATCAGCAACTTCTTTGTGCTCCTTTAACACTGCAGCATCATAAGGAGTCAGTTTCACACCCTGTAACATGATGGATAGATCGTTTTTTATCATCAAATGTTATTAAAGTTTAGACAAATTAGGTGAACTAATATACATAAGTTTATCTCTTAACTTGCCTTATTTAGCATAAGGGGATTGAGGGTGGCACCATGATTTAGAAGTGTTTTACATAGTGGAAGGTTATCAGTTAAGGCTGCAATATGTAAACAAGTCCTTTCGTCCTGATTTACTACATCAGCATATTGTTTCTTGTTTTTTGATCTCCCCAACATCCAGTGAACTGTGTCTGAAATATAGTTATAATGGAATAAACAGTTATTGTGCGGGAGTTCTGCATCAATGTTAACTCGTACTAACGAAGCACCATCAAAATATATACATCTTAACAGGGACTGGAGTTTAGCCGAAGATGTGTACAAACTAGAGCTAACTAGCAAACTCTACTTAGAGAACAGATCTCTTAATCAATATCAATGTGTACTGATTGAAGCAACTGTCATCGAAGAAAATCAACAGTGACAGTAAGGCCAGGAATAGTGTACTTATTATATATGAGATGAGAAAAGTTCAATAGCTTACCATTCTGTTTTGCAAGTGATGCCTCATGGATAGGGTACTCTCCCCTTTGGTTTGGGGCCCAAAGATCACCTTTTTTGTCTATAAGTTGCTGCAGGCAATCCATAGAGCCTTTTGCAGCAGCACAATGTGATGGACTGTAGTGAATAGAAGCATGATAAGACTTGTGCATTATGCCTAATCATCTTAATATAAAGGTGATCACACCCACTGTTCAATCAGGATAGCTTACCTTCTACCCTTGTTGTCTCTGTGGCTGGCGAATGCTTTCCTGTTTAGAAGCACGCGGCAACAATCTATGTGGTTGAGCGTCACAGCGTAGAATAAAGGAGTGCATCCATTTTTATCTGTACTATCAACAAGAGCTCCTTTTCTGACTAGAATATCGATTACTCTCGAATGACCTCGTGATGCGGCACAGTGTAACGCTAAATGAAACGTGTTACATATTAGGAATCATTCATATGTTTTCAATGACCCTCAAGGTTGTCCAGTAGTGTATTACTTTAGATGCGTGTATTAGTTAATCAGTTACCTGTAAGACCATCTTTATCTGCAGATTCCACGTTGGCTCCTCCTTTAAGCAAGGATTCGCACGCTTCATGGCTTCCTGCATTTTAAACACGTTCACTGTCAATACATAGGTACAATAGATATCCCCTTTAAGGAGACACGCCTAAAAACGCGCTATATCGGTAAGCTCTATAATAAAGCGCACATGCACGGGGGACACAATAGATCAGCCTTATAGCAAATACCGCCTAATAACGGACATACTTATATAGAATATCTACTGTACAATGGTATTATGCATTCGAAGTGTTCTATAAATAATTAAGTTTAAACACTTGTGCAATAATTATATCCATCATAGTACTTGTAGTTTCAAATACTGTTATTTGGTCGTACCGAATTTTGGTCTGACCGAAAGTATGAATCATATGTGTACTGGGTTCTTAAAAACTAATTAAAATAAAATATATGATTGAAAAATATAAATATAAAGAGTTAACTTCGTAAAACTGTACCTGAACTCGCAGCCCATAAAAGAGGAGTGCGTTGATCCTGATCAGCACAGTCGACATTGACTTTCTTAGAAAGTATTTTATTGAGTGTTTTGAGTCCTACTCTAGGATCGGTATCCTTCTCTGAAGTTCCACACATCTGAGCTGCGTAGTGCAAGGGGTAAGCATTGTGTGCATCTGGTTCCGACAAAGCAGCACCTTCTGATTGTAGTAAGTCTATCAAATGCACGTGTCCGCAAACTGAAACAGTTAATAGGTAAACCCCTTACCTATAGTCTGGATAATAAGTGTAATGAGTGACTTCCCATGCCTCATGAATTCCAACAAATGAATAGATCGACTAGTATACTAACCTGTAGCCCAATGAATTACGTTATGACCCTCATCGTCTCTAGTATTTATATTCGCACCCATCAACAAAAGAAATTTAATTATTGGTTCATTAGATGCAATGACAGCTAGTTGCAGAGGAGTGTATCCTTCGTCATCTCTTGTCTCAAAGAGTCCTTTATCAACATTTAGCACCAACGCAGCGATCTTTGTCGTCTCGTTCTCAACGCAATAATGAAGAACATTTTTGCCTGTATTATCCAGTCGCGTGACAGACGCCTGCAATTAAGGCATACATCGAATTATATTATCTGATGATTTTGAGCTCAGTACCATCAAGACTACCTCGCCAAATGTCATCGCTATTTAATAAAGGACATAACTATCCAATTATGTAGACACAAAATGCTTTAACCTTTTTATCGAGCAACTGCTTGACTTGTTCTTCCTGTTCCTTTTGGCAGGCCAGCATGAGAGGAGTCGCACCATCTTCGTTTCGTATTTCGATGGTACTCATTGTTGTTTCTTTACTGCTTAGGATAGATCTAAGATACGATATGTCACCAACATGAGCAGCTTTGTGGATCACACACTTGTTGTGGCTATCCGGAATATCAGCTCGTGCCCCGCGCCTGTAAAAATAAATACAATCATTTATAACCAATGTCTATCTTTCTCCTTCGATATAACCGCTTATCATTTAAATGCAAAAAACGCTTGGATTTTTTCTTTGCCAGATCATAGAATTGGAACCAGTAAAATTCCGTGCAACTTCATCATATGTAATAAATATATGTTCATATGTATATATAAATATATGTATAGGCGTTCGTGGTACTCGTCAACCTCTGTTTGCATAAGTTGAATACACACGACCGTATAGTTTATGGAAACATTATGACTTTTATACCAAAAGGTATGGTCTCAGTTTGTTATGGCCCGATATCGACATTGTTGGAGATTTATATGTCAGTACTAGCGCCAAGTATTAACTTGCCATGTTTGAAATATTAATGATCAGGACACATATCTCAGAACCGCGCTAGCAAACATTTACAATCTTAAATATTCATTTCTATGAATATTCCTCGATCCATACGTTTATATTTTATGGAAGTTCGCAAGAAGACAACTCTACCGAGGAAACAATCATGTATAATTAGAGTGCAGAGTTCACCTCATAAAACGTGGCTATTCGTCATGAATGGCAAGTGTGATTTTAATTTATTTCCGTCGGGGTACGTTTTAATAATTAGTACTAAAGTGGCAAGAATCTAAATAATAATGGTAAACTTTATTTCAAATGTCACTATATCTTTCTAATGTTAACAACCAACGACAGCACAATAAAGTATTAATTGGACGGCACTTAGACTGATATTTGTGTATAAACCCATATAACCAAGGAAGAATCAATCAATTGATCGATAGAAGATATTCCTAGAGGCGGTCTTCGATTTTCAGAATCCGCCTGAAATCGATCTATCCATTCCAGCTTATTTACGCAAGATCAGGGACAGTTTAGACACTTAACGTAATTATTACAGCCACCATGGCAACGTCGAAATTGTATCCTTCACTTCCACCGCCAAATATTAACCCCTACGGAAGTCGACCAATGTTTATCAAGGCAACCGAATAATAGTGATAAACACAACATCTTTTTATGGTGTGTAAACTGTGTGAGGATTGTCCTAGCAACCATTACCATACAACATACACATTCTCGGCACGCGTGAATCGATAAACTTAATTTCAGCAAATTGTTGAAACACGAGATTTCGAAGTCTCTCGGGTGATTAAGGACAGACAGAAGTTCGTCATTGTCAAACAAACAAACGTTAGTGTTTCTCTGATACCTGAACTGAGTGGGAGAGAGAACATAAAATTTAATTAAGCTGGTGCCAGGAAACAGGCGAATTTTATCTCTTTATTAGCTATGATTTATTACATATATCCATAACATATGCATGACATAACACTGAATCGGATCAACGGGGTATAATATAATACCGGATCAGCCGTGGTCCACACATATATTATATATGTATCGACCTTAGATTCTGTGGACAGTTTAACTGAGGGGAATCTGGTTTGTTAATTCAGGCCTTCACATAAAACATGAAAAAGCGCGAGTATAACAAATGCATTGACCACATGTTTATTAAAGTTTAATACCGCTTCCGAGAGCTAATAAATAATGGGCTACACATTCAGTATGATCCCCGATGATAGCTCCTGATGACAGGCAGAATATTATATTAGTAATCGATTGTGACGGTGCTTTTCAGCACACGGTATTTGTAAGCATATCACAAACGATGTGAGTACTGATGTGTCAAATCAAAAGGGACAACAATGACAATTATGGGATTTCTTACGGTAAACATGAACCAGTCTCACGCGTTTTTAAGATTTAACCCCGCAAAGCTCATATTTATTCTATGCACTCCACTTGAAATACACTTGTTGTCTGAACGGAAAAGTCAGATTATTATGTCCTCAATAGAGAACACGACCAACTCAAGCTATGAATATGTAGTTAGAAACGGTTCGTCATATTCTGATATTCTACCTTCTTTTAAATATCATTTCATTATATGGATACAAAATTGCAACTATTTATTCGAAGGTAATCACTCGGAAATTCGATAATTGATAGAACCAGTAGTCTAAGATGTGTATGTGAATTATCGTCTCCGTCCAACATTTTGACCGATTTATTCTGTAACCGTTCTGATCTAAGTTTACATCATCTGTCTGGTCCGTGCTTCACCCGCGGGAATTGCAAGTAAACCGTTGAGGGGGGTTGTTCAAAATAAAATTCGCGATTCCCGGATTTGTCATGATTCATCCGAAAGGTTGCTCGTCTGTATGTTATTCATGATACAGCAAATCATTTTTGAGACAATCAAACCTGATTATAGACATTACCACCAACTATCGATGAGTGGCACACCTCTTGCCTGTGACCATCATACTAACTAAATAAACCGAAATGCACTCAATATTAGTGCTCAGATTGGCCATTTACATTCAATCAGAGGTCGTCACGTACATGCTGTAACTGCGACGACACAATGGTTGTTCAGGATCTCTAAGTTAAGGCTATAACATTACCTTGTACTCCTTTTTAAGGTGCGAAGTATTCTTAAAGATCAAATATTGCTCATTGTCACTAAATACGGCAGCAGGATAATGTGCCCTTTTTGTTGAGTGACAACAAATGTAAATCCCCCTTTACCATTAATGTTATGTATTTGTTTCAAGCATCAAATCAAAACACTTACTTTACAATTAGATTCGGCTTCTATGTCTCTCCAATTAAATTTCCATTGAGAATAAACACTGTAAACCATTATTATTTCGAATATTGGTACACCACCAATTTTCTCCAAAGGCCAGTCTGTGTGCCCTGTCACCCAACGGTGAATTATTGTATTCGATCATACAACAAGTGCACAGAAATTAAGAAGTAACTAAAATGTTTCAACAAATCTTTGACCCATAAGATATGGCTTTGTCACAATATATTTGGCGCATATCAGTTATTGAATATTGAAATTCGGCTTAATTGTTATTCATGCTTTAGCTGAAGCTAACATGAACGCTAAAGGTGGCACAAGGCCAATCTGATTAAGTCAAACTTGAGTATATACCTACAAACTATATGCAATGAAATAATTCGCACGAGAAAATGATGGGCAAAAAGCATACACCATATTAATAACATTGACTGGCTTTAAAGGCCCATTAGGTCTAGATCTATAAAATATAATAATGTGGTAATTATACGTACAATTCATAGCACAGGTCCTCTACATGCGCGTCTACGCCCGATAATCCAGATATCCGAGAAAACTCGCGATGGATCGATCTAATATCCTCGGTCAAACGTCCAACACCGGTTTATATTAAATTGTGTACAGTCCATGCTGAATTTATCCTTGAACAGGATCGATGGCGTTTGAATCGGAGTACCTCGATGTAATGTCTTATTTTACCTAGTAACTGTTTTTCAAATATTGAGTGCTAAATTTCGATCGTTTTGTTTGAACAGCAGATGTATCGCTCTTTGACGCTTCCCTTTTCAAGCACTCATATTTACAACCACATAGCAACATCCACTTCTATTCGAATATGCGCATATACCATGGTCGATCCCGTTGCAGCATACCTGCTATACATGCCCCTCAAGTTATGGAAACATGGTTGCAATGTTTTGCCGGCGCATGGATTGCGGTGGTGGTAAGTCGGTTGGCAGACTGGCAATCAATGTCTGACGGTGGGCAGAGTAAAGGCTCCTGGGTGCCAGGGAGAAGGCGGGGGCACTATTGTGAAATAAGACAGGGGTGCTGGGGTTGCCCATGAAAAACAGGGAATAATAAATCATTAATAAAAAAACGTCAGTCATAGAATCTCAAAACAAGCTGTCGTGAATATTTTGCGAAAATATGGTTTCGTGCCTTAGAAATTACTCAAAAAGGGGTCACTTGTCATTGAAGAGCGCAAAGCGTTTGATTGCCCTGAAGTACAACTTTAGGAACCTGCGCTTACCAAGGTGTGCCCAATGGTACTTGAGTAGCCGAGGTGGCGGGCGCTGATAATGTTGCTCAGTCGAAACACTGAATTATATGTAATTATGTTCATGCTTTTGTCATATCTTAATTATGGACGAGGCATCGGCACCCTCAGCAGTAAAGTCTACCACTACATCGAAGGTTGTAATCTCCATTTTTCCTTAACATCAAATTTATAAATTCAGAGGCAAAGATAGAGCTTATGGTGAACTCTATTCGCTTGGTACCGCATATGATGGCTTGGTGGGGTCATATTTTACCGTGCAATCTGCAAGTGAATGTCGATTCCTATCACCAGTTTATTTCATGATATATCATTAAAAGAAAGCTTACGCTCATTCAGTTGAAAGGCACAACGCAATTTTTGAATTAACGAGGAGAGCTTTTGAATATGGAGAAGTGTGACAAATGCTTTAATCCCTGGATAATCTTTAATAGAAAAGCAGTGAACCCGCTCAACTTTGAACACTAGAGCTCAATATAAATCGAGAAAGACTGCACATGAGTCCAACCTAACACCATCAGATATAAGCTGGAGAATTTGGAGTAAGAGTACCCATCTTGCTAGAGAGTAGGAAATGATTCCGGAAAACTCATTGATCAAATTTGCATGATTTTGACCCACACCAGGGAAATTGATGAGTCCATGGTTCTTTGACATTAGTTTTGGTATCAATTCTTGGTGATATTCTAACGCTTGATAGAGGCACCGATCAACCGATGACTCATTGTTGAGTCTTCCAGATTGGGTAGACTGTCGTCTTCTGAACTCACATCGACAGATAGAGATTGCGAGAGGTCACTCAGGCTCAAATTGCTCCCAGCTACCCAAATTAGTCAGATCACCAGATAATGAATCAACTTGAACAGGGGGTTTTTCAGGGGGGTTTTCTGCTTAACCTCCCGAGCCTTGGCCAGTTTTGTCTTGGGATTCTTTTCTTTGACGGATTTCTTCTTGTCGAAGCACTCTTCAATCTACTTTAAACACTCATCTTGTTCCGCTCCATCATAAGCTCAACATTATAATATTAGGGAGGGACAGGGTTACCCATGTTGTCAACTTCCTTACCGGACGGTTTCCACCAGGGTTGCACCCTTGTCATTATAGGGGTAAAAGGGCGCGTAGAACAATAAAAATAATTCCGTAATGTTTCACAGAATTATTGATACCAACTGCATGTTTCAGACTAGTACTCTGACTCGACTGCTCAGCGCCATGAAGTGTAATAACTAGAGAAGCGCGTATATATTGCCCTTCACTGGTCAGTCACCGGTAATTATACCAGTCTTACCACATAGATTCATTCTCTCAAAAATGAGTGTTCCACCTGCTTAATCTAAAGAACAAGTTTCAACAATCACTAAACGTATTGAATTCCACCACGAGAAAGTCCTCTGTAATTGTTAAACGAGTAGATCGACTGTTTTATTTATCTTTTCTCGCCGGTGAAGTGTTTATCTGGGACAAATAAGGCGAGTAAACCAATACAGCCGACCATTCCGGGGAGGAATTTGCCGGGCTCGTGCACGCAGATATCGACATTATATCGCAGTCTCGCGCTTTGATACATTAGTTATCACGCCGCATAATATGAAGGACAATGGGTCGGCTGTTTATTCAACACAACCAGGCATTGTTCCATAAACGGGGCAAAATTCATTTGCGGCAGTTCATACTTGCCTATATTATTAGTATCAAATATACATCTATATATACACACGAGCTTCTAGTTTCAGATGCAGGATGTTTTCATGTCCTCGTTATTACCAGGTGACCGTGGTCAGAAACATCGATGTTCGAATCGATTGACCTCATTTTAAGCTCAGGTATCCGAGTATTGTATCATTGATTCTTATCGCAAGACGGTGATAGGAACAATTTACTCAGATATTGACCAACCGCACTTGTAAATCAGGACCTGTATATCTATAATATCTATATTTGGTTTGCGTATAGTAGCCTATTCAGGGTGTCGAGATTCATGAGTGTGACAATTAATTAATACACTGTTCACATATCCCTAATATTATAATAAATGTTCTGGCACTTACTATGGTAATGTATCAGACCGACATCAATACTTGCCTGAAGAATCGGCTTTGGTTCGATCCCTCATCAACGACGATCATGACTAATGTGAAATCCGGAGGGGCCGCTAAGAGGAATTACTCAATTTGATATAAATAACACAACAAATCACTTAATGTGATATTATCATTAAGAAGTCATATTTCCGGCGTGTTGGTTGAGAGGAAATCTCTTAAATACAGCTTCGAGGGATGGATCAACTGTTACTACGCAACAACAACTATTTGCCTAAGCGTCGATCCCGCTTTTATGTTGAGGCATGCATTCTTCAGATATTAGATTATTTGAATGAGAACATATCCGTCACAGTTGTTTCTAATTGAATGTATTCAAGAAGTCCGCAAATCGCAATACAGTTGCTTCCATTGAGCTATATAAGGTCCGCACTTGATTGCGATGACGATGGAAAATTACAACCGACAAACACGCGAATCAATGTGTAACTGTAACTTTCGTTTGCCCCGACAAACAATACAAGATCAAACTTACTTCAACAGCAGCTGGAACAAATCTTTCTTCTCGTTGTAGATGGCATAATGAAGTGCGGTTCTGTACGGAGGTTTTCCTTCTTGTGCATTTGGATTAGCATCCAGATTTAGTAACAATTCACAAGCCTCGTGGTTCCCAAGTCTTACAGCATATATTAGTCCTGTGGTGCCATGGCTATTGGGACGGTCAACGATCTGAAATTAAAACGAAAGGTCAAGCTGAGCAATTCATTTCAACTAGTTGAAAATAAAGTGAAGTTACGTAATTGGTTTATTTTTATAACAATATATTGGCAATAATCTACCACTAAAATATTAACGCTTCTCTGTTGATTGCTAGCATAATTATTTGAATCAGAATACCTATCGGCCGTAAACATTTTATCGTGCAATAATTAATCAATCGCGAGGCACAACCCCAAGTAACACTTGTAAAAAGCTCGTAATCCACAGTATTTTCAAATCGACATTATAAACCTATCGGGCGGCAGAAGTTGCATGCGTAACTAACTTGTCCAACTGCTCTGTTCATGTTAAGTCATTGATTTTTCCATGACAACTCACGCTCACTAGCATACATATATCTATATATAGTTAGATATAGAGAATTGATTTCTTGTGAAAGTGCATGGGCAAGAGACGCAAGGCTATAACTTGACAACACTCGCCGCCCAACCGACACCGCGTGGTTGTTTTGATAATCTAGGAAGAACCTTTATGTACAGAAAATTACTACTGGTCGGTGTACAAAAGAATTATTTAAGCACAGCATGGCCACCGGTAATTAGCTTGGCAACTTCTCACGCTGCTAACATTTATCAAGTCAGAAGTCCTAGAATTGGTCCAATATACAGAGACACATCGGGCTCAATGTTTTGAGACGACCTATTCTCATGTGAATTCCAAAACGATGATCTCATTTTCTCGTTGTGAAGCATTATTCCAAGAAATGTTATTGTTTCAATCGAAGTGTGTTTATCTTAACTTACCATATCCATATTGTCATAGTACAGTACAGTAAACGCCTGGTACAGACACTGTCTATTCTCTAATAGACCATTCGCTCGCCGAGCGAGTCAGGTAAGACATAGCATGCACTACTCTCACATAGAAGCAGTACCAGGAGGTGCGGGAATTGTTTGAAATCCGAAGGCGTTATTTTGAATCGAGACAAGAACACATTTGGAAGAAAATCAAAGTTGATTTTTTGAAGCCTCAAACTAAATCATAAGTTTGAGAACAATATGAGATATACAACATAAATACGAATTAAGACTAAAACCCGGGCCTGGGTGGCATTTACAAACATGGTGCGATAGGGTGAAGTCTGTGCCATTTTTTATCCTGTCGGCTGTACGACACTCTGAATATTTCAAAACATCATCGTCGTAAACTAGTATAACATATAGCACGTTCATTTTCAGCATCAGAAAACTAAAGCCTCCCATGGATACGCGCATGGATACGCTGATGTTATTCAATGTATAGAAAAGTCAGGCGTGTAATTTGATTGTAGATTGATTGGTCATGTTGCAGGTACTAGGTATAATTGATGTTTTACAGTGAACTTGCATTGCTGGACTTTTTTGATTGTTGCAAGCACACAGGAGAATTAATCACCATCATTGATCAGTTTGCGGTGCTTTATATATTTGGTATTTATAAGCGCGCCGGATATGAAGGCGACATCAACCTTAAAGCGTAACAAAGAATGTAGAACTGATTCGATTTCCCTAACGACAAACTATTTATTGTTTTAAAACAGTGACTTATTCGGTCGATGCAAATGCTTCTGCAATTGATCTGGTGTGACTTGAAGCTGAATTCATTAGCAAACAAGCTGTAGAATGGGGGCTGGAGTTGTTACAAATATCCGATGTTTATTCAAATAAAACGGTGTCACAGTGAATACATAGTGATGTTTAATCACAGCAATGCATTAGTTTATTTTGTTTGAATAAGTCGATACTTCGTTCGAAACCCTGCAGAGTATGCTTACATAGTGAAATGTCCAAACTTGGACTTTTATCAAAGCACTTATGTCAATATGCGATATAATAGACGAATTAGTAAGTGAATCTATTCCCCATCGACTAGTAATCCATCTGCGCGAAGCGACAAAGATCTGCTATGCCAGCCCACAAACGCTCAATCGGGGCAAGGTGAGAAGATCCCGTATATATATATATATATATCCACTGATTTTAACTTTTAGAATAGCCACATTATAAATTGTGCGAATGCTCCAGGATAGGATTAATTTTCCGAGCCTAAAATGTAGCCATGCAGTAGGCCGTGAAATTTATTGAAATAGTCTGGAGTTTAATCGCCCCAAGTTTCGACCGAATATGTAGCTACATGTATTTATATTGGGGTATGGTATATCTCAAGAATAAACATTTTTCTTTGCTGCTAATATGTGATCATGTATTTAAACCAGATATATACTTGTTTTACTCTCAAGATTTGGAGGCAGCAATTTAGTTATAATGCGCGCCTAGAGATATGTCAACATTTCTAGCACTAGCTGAATAGCCATCGTTAGTATGATGTATGTTTCCCAAGATTTATTAATCAATTGTGTTATGGACTGTACTAGTAAGAATTGAGGAATGTTTTTCTATAATCGCCTCTCGGAACGAAAATTACAAATCACCCAATCATATCTGAATCGAACCTTGGTAATATGAATTAAGGCTAGCATTAGACTTCCTAAGCCGAAAACAACGGCAGTGATCTGCATGATTTAATCATTTGATCGGCGACTATTCTATCCCAATGATACAGTGAGTGATTACTGAGACTATCCGATCTGCGCGTGCCAACAATCGATGATCGGCGCATAGGGAGACTTCTATGGTAACCAGATATCAACAGGTATCCGGCCACCAACTGCTGCATGGTGCATTAACGTTGGATGGGGCTCCCACAGAACAGCTCAACAAGTAACATACTCGGAGCCATTTCTCTGTTTACTTTTTACCTGCAGCACTTCATTTGCATAGAGCTAAGCCACGATTATCCGTAGGAATCAATTAGTCATTCAATAAAAGGTTCAGTTATACAGGCTTCAAGCGGTGCATCAAATCAACTGATCGTGTGCTTACCAGAGCTTATTATTACAGTGAACGACTGGTTCCATAAACCAACATTTAGACAGTCCAAGTAATGGCTATCGCTACATCGATACCAAACACTTCATATAGTCAATAAATGTGCGATTAAACCCCGAAGTTAGGGAAACCATTTTTCAATCTACACTGTGCATATACGCGGTCAAATGAACTGGGATCAACTCTCAAATAATTTATTAACGTTTAATTTGAAATTAGTTCATAGACGGTACTAAGGCCATCGACTAATTTTGATCTCAATGGATGGCATTGTGAGCCAATCCTATTTAGTATGAGGCATGATAATTTGGTCTCACCTTTCTGGGGTATTCCTCGATAAGAAATTTTAAACATTGCAAACTCTCCATCTTTATCGCGAACTGAATGACAGTGTGTCCCTCTTGATCTTCTCTGATAGCATCAGCTCCCAATGAAACCAATTCGCGAACCATCTCTACATTTTGGTCGAGAAGTGCCCAATGTAGAGCGGTTTTGCCTGTTTGATCCTGGGCATCAACTGATGCTTTGTGATCTGTTAGCATCCTTAACGTTCTCTTGTGATCCTCGATGTCATCTCCAGTCTTTTCTCTGGACCCTTGCACACATTGTATTATAGCAGTGGACCCATCAACCGATGAGGAGTGAGTTAGAGAGATTTCGTCCTTCCTGTGCTTCAGTAATTCTCCAACTTCCGAATACTTTCCGAGGAAAGCCAGTCGGAGCAAAACGTCGTTTATGTTTATCTTATCCGCCATCCCCCTTGTAATCGAATTCCTCAATAAGAGAAATCCATTTCAAAAATCGAGAGGATTCGGCGATATTTGCAGTCACATAACCGATTCTAATCACACAACAAATTTGCGATCTATGCTCCAATCGATCGTATCCCCTTGTAGCTGATCGGTTCCTAGTCGGTAGTTGTTGTGAGGTAACTGATTCACCTGCGTGCGCTTGCGGTCGCCCAAAGTCGGTGCTCGGCCCACACGGACTCGTGCAGACGGCAGCACGCCGGCAAAGCTAAAGCAAGGTCTGTTGGGTCATTTATTATTCTGGTAGCCAACACACGGCTACGGCACTTTATCGATAATCACAATTTTGACTCAGGTAATTTAATCAATTAAAAACACAATTACCTTTATTTCAAAGCCGGAGAGGTTCAATTGCCAAAACAATTAACTTCAATGTAGGTTTCATTGCGTATTATTCGCTTCAATATCGGATATTTTTAATATACATGTGCGAGAATGACCGAGTAAAAACAGTTATCATGCGGACTATAAAGTGCAAAAGATTTTAATCAAGAAGTCATGCGTCAGAATCAAGTCAAGCAGGATCATTCAACCAATAACTGTAAATATAGTTAATAGGAACTTCCTATCCGGGGTTGTGAAAAACGTATGTGATCCATTTCATTTATTCACGACCGCCATAATCATTAATTTCTTCCGATAGATGAGCTGACCATTTGCAGAAATAGCCATACTACCGTAACGGCTGATAAATTTTGGTGCATCTCTACTTTTTGAAGAATGATGAGTGTTCGATACACAATACTGACCGATAAAAGACAAACTATCGGATACTTAATAGAATTTATTCGATTTTTAAAATAGAGTACATAAATTAATATGTAATACATATCTGCTAAATAATCGCTTTTCATAATATTGCCTATGTTCTATAATCCCCGCCAGTAATTTAATTGATCATATATAATCGTGCCCACACCTGTACGGATTTCTAAACCACAAACATGATGTCCTCTAGCGGTTTCCTCACTAGATCAGGTACGGTGGCATCATCAGACGGATAACCAACAGGTAAAAGTAGTATCACCTTCTCATTGGCGGGTCGCCCTAAAATCTCTCTCAATTTAGGTCCGGCATTCATAGGAGTGCTTGTCACCGTTGCTAGTCCAGCATTCTGCGAACAATTATGCATTCTACATACGAGGTCATGAATAAATCATATATAACTCGAAAACACATTATTAATGTTATTGAATATTGTTATATTTACTACTTCTAAATAGTTACCTGAAGTGCACAAAGCAGCATGCCTACGGATATAGAAATGCTTATCTCATTATAATAATGGTTTTGTTTTTTCCCCTCCGGAGTAATGCCATAAGACTGCTTGAAGACTATGATAAGGTAAGGAGCGGTGGTTAGATATGTCTTCTCCCAATTTGTTTTCAGCCTCTGTAGATCAGACACCCATTTCTCTCCCATACGTTTGGCGTAGTTTATCTGCTCCTCTCCTTCTATTATCTCTCTGATTTGAGCTTTAATGTCTCCATCAGATATAACTACGTACGTCCAGGGTTCTGTATGGGCTCCACTAGGGGCTGTTCCTGGAGAAGTAGGGTAAATTAGCGTAAGTAACAGAAGTGGAAGTAGGATGTCCGGGATTTGAAATTAAATTATTTAAAGTCGTAAAGTGGTATACAGCTGTGTCAGGTGACAAAATGAACTGATGCAATGAATAGACATAAAAGCTTTTTGCTTTCCTAATATAAAAGTACCCGTCCTTCAGTTTGAATAACAAGTTCAACAACCTCTATAAAGGTTGTTTGTTTCAGGTCATGCATTTGCTAGAGATAAGCGTCTGCTCGGAGTCCACGTCCCCGGATTATGTAATGTGTTTACGTTTTAAGTTCCAAAACGCAAACAGATTTATCCATAAACAAATCTTTTGACATATATTTTAACAGACAATCACGTAATGATGACGAATTACTGCGATGTCATAATTTCTTCCGCTCTTCTGACACACAGGTATTGCGTAAATAGGTAAAACTCTAAGCAGTACTTGAAACATTATTACCATATATAACAATGTGAATGTCGGGTAAGTGCTCGGTCGCCGCGACTCATGTATATGAATAAGGTACAGGCTGTACCATGTAAGTAAGTCGAATGATAATTGACTGAGCCACATGACCTCGGGGTCAGTGAGTACAATCAAGTTTATTATGCACCTCCATCAACAGAAATGTGTAAATGTATCACGGGGAATGTTTTTTTTTATTCGGAATACATTTGAAGGCAAAATATATTGATGTTAACTCAACCAGATAAGTATGATTTTTGGATATGGGGGTTGCATGCCGTCCAAAAATATATCTAAATGGTTATCTTACTTGTAAAAAATTAGGGACCTACATTTGAGTTGAATTTTAAAGGAAAGAAGTTTCTCGTTGAAACAATGTATAGCCTCCAAACATGAACTTTATTAGCTAAAGGTCTAACATATGATACGAGTATTGCGAATCCGGAAATAGGTAGATAAAGTGTAACGTGTTTACTAGCGTAAGGCCTACGAGAGGTATATATATTTATAGAACTCAGGTATAGGCCTATAGCGTGTATAGGCCAATGGTGTGTAATTGTTACTGTAACAATTATATTTACCTGCTACGCGTATACAATTTTCCACGACCTCTAGGGGCACAGGCTTGTCACTGAAAAACCGTACCGTCCTTCTCGCGTTCATCGTCTTATAGAACTCCATGGATCTCCTCTGCATCTCCTGCTCTGTGTACTTAACCATCGTGTAAGGGATCTGCCTATTCTCCCAGTCAGGACCCTCATCATCAGCTGGATGTTCCGGCTCCGTCTCATCAGCCCCAGTACCCGAGTCTAAAAACACAAAGTTGTCCCTGTCCGTTGGCTTTCCTGTCGGTGCCAGACGCTTGTACTTCTGCTCCTGCCATCGATGGTAAGCGTACATAAATGTGACACATCCCACAGCACAAGGCAGAATCACTCGTCCGTGTGTGGCGAGGAACGGGGCATATTTATCCAGCATGGACGACATTATTGGCGTCTACTCACAACCAGACGTCTACAGCGGTTAACGTGAAACGCTGCGATAACCAGAACGTTGTCAGTTTGATTGCCCGGATAGCGAGCTCTCAGGGTTGTGAGTTCCCTAGCCGGGTGCATGTAAACCGTTCAGGGCAATCAATCGCCTGTGGTAAAAAGGTGCGCGCACTACTAGCGCTGCACTCGCAGTGAGCATTGATCACGAGCCCATCATGTTCATTATTACAACATTGCCTTACCCATACTACAGCATTGCCAATAACAGCTGCTTAAAATGAACTATCGATCAATAGAACTTGAAAATCGGAGATAAGAGAGACAACAATGATCCGGCTATTACTGACACGAACGTTGATGTACTGAACGCCAGGAGCGCGTTTTAACATCATGCCGCGCACCCTTTAAGTCTGGATATTAATCCTCAGTTAAGATTACCGGTAGTACAGTCGGTTTTCAAAATATATGGATTTAATAGTTATTCGATTGTTATTTACATTGATTTGTCACTCTCAAATTCCTGGACATTAAGTTTCGATTTAACCGTGGCTCAATTACCAGTAATTGCACGCAGTGTTGGACACACGGTGTCGTCCAGTACCGGTAGAATATGATATCCCGATTTGAAGGACTAGTAATACGCTTTGCTAAGTTAATCCAGATCGTCGGCGTCTTAAAAAAAAGGATGGAATGTATAACTATGCCGGTACCAACAGGTTAGGCCGCATAAAATTAATAAGTTGTTTCTCAGGCTTTTATTTGCCTGAGAGGAAGAGTGCGGGCGGCAGGTCAAGTTGTTTTT